>CBVK0100201392.1:0-18066 GCA_900067695.1 Picea abies | reverse complement strand
AGAGAAAAGTGAAGTTCCCATGCAAGATTTGTGGGGATGATCACCTTACTCATCAATACCCCAACATGGAAGAGACCCAATGCTTGATAAAGTTTCAACAACAAAAACATCTTGATGTATTGCAAAATCCATTTCCATTAGGACAAAACATGCAAGTTGGATCTTCCACTTCCAATCTGCAAGGGGGAAATTCTCATGCACCTTTGCCAGACTGATATTTCTCGTTCGTTAACATGGTTAATTATGCAAATTTGAAGCAATAGGAGGTGGATTTTTCAATCATGTCTTGCGATTATAGTCATCCAAAGTCAGCAAGGAAAGGAAAATATTTTGATCCTTAGGGACCTCTTGACATAGAGAAACCTGAGAAAGAAATGATGACGCGCATATTGAAAGGTGTGTACAAAATAGCATCGCACAAACCTAATTCCAGAGTCATACCCAACTACTCTATTGTTGAATATTTATCTCAAACACCGTGTGCAACGTCTTCTCTTGAGGTGCTTCAGATTTTCCCCATGCAACACACCATGTTGTTACCCATGATCATAGCAGTGGATTCGTCTAGCCTGCTCACTATGAATTTTGATGCTACTGATGTGAAGCCTTGTCTTCCTTATCATGTGTCCTTCCAAATTGATGTCATTTATGCAAAACACATCATCAAGAGGATCATTTTTTATGAGGGACCTTCTACGTGCATCATGTATTTGTCCTGTTGGAAATCTATCGACTCTCTACAACTTGCACTTCTCCCACTTTGTTGACCACATTCGACGAATGATCATTTAGGCCACATGGGATTATTTCCTCTTTTCGAGTCCAGTTAGGAGGAAAGTATATTTCTATAGAAGTAGAAGTAGTTGATGCACTGCTCAACTATAACTTGTTATTGGGAAGGAGTTGGACTCACGCAATGACAATTTTCGTCTCATCGGTATTTAGAATTTTATGCTTTCCCTGTGAGGAAATAATTGTGACCATCAATTAGATGGATTTTAACTGTTATATCTTCGCAGTGAATCAAGGATCCATAGTTTCGTGGATTGAAAACTCTCAGTCATAAACTGAGAGCAACGGTGTTGGTATGTATCCTTCTCTTATGGGTATCTTTAATTTTCCATCAAATATTTACAAATAAGATACACGTGCACCCTGGTCCTATGTTTCTTGTCATTTCTTTCATCCTCTTCACCAAGTGGGGGGTATATTTCATGACAAGCAACCCATACTTGTCTAGGGGACATTGATACATTATAGTGATCGTTGACTACTCCATAAAATGGGCAGAAGCCATGCTGACATTTGCTAATGATGTCGAAATTGCAACACTTTTTTTTTTCAATTAGTTCATCACTAGGTTTGGAGTTCTGCGAGAGATTGTCACTGACCATGGAAGTCACTTCCAAAACTGCATGATGTTTGAGTTAGCATCAAAACTTGGTTTTAGACAGGATCACTCGTCTCCCTACTATCCTCAAGCTAATGGTCAGGTCGAAGTTGTTAACAAATCCTTTAAAACTATATTGAAGAGGACGGTTAACTCGACTAGGTCAAATTGGCATTTGATGTTATATCTAGCATTGTGGGCTTACCAAACCTCAGTCAAAACTGCAACAGGATTCTCAAATTTCCAACTTGTTTATGGAGTAGAAGCAATTTTTCCCATTGAATGAGAAATTCCTTCTCTTAAAATAGTTTTCAAACACTTACTTGAAACTATGCAACTTGAATAATGCCTCATTTGTCATGAACATATTGATGAGAAACATCAAGATGTAGCTTTAGAAAATGAAGTGCATAAGAAATGCATCAAGTATCAGTACGACAAGTTTTTCCTCCCAAGGATATTTTTCGAAGGAGACCTTGTGTTAGTCTACAACCAGGACAAGGGTTCCCTAGGGGCAGGCAAGTTTAACCCCATGTGGCACAGTCTATACATCGTGCGACGAGTGTTGGAAAAAGGGTCTTATGAGTTAGTGTATTCTTATGGAAACGTGTTTTTGGAGCCCAGAAATGGGCTCTACCTTAAGAATTACTATGCATGATCCTGGTGGCTTGAGTACTAGTTCTTTTGTAATTATTGTTTATTGTTGTATATAGGTTTGTATAGGTTTCTTCATTTTCCTTGTGTTTTCACTGTTGTTCTTCATTGTGTGGAAAATGTTAGGGGATTCGTCAGTCTATTTTGGATTCACAAACAATGCCAGTCATCACAATTAGAACTTGGCTTATGTTTCTTGGGTAATTTATTTGCCCACTAACTAACTAGTATCTATTAGAGGCGTTTGTCTCAGGGCAACTATAAATAATGTTGTTTGATTATAGCATTGTCATCGAGATTTTGTGAGACACTATGTCACATGGTAATAAACACCTTCATGTGTTTTTGGATTCTTAGTTGGTTGTGTCGCATTTGAATGGTCTATATCGTATTCATGATCCAGTCTTTTTACCTATGAGAATTCTCCTAGGTGTGTTAATCTAGTTACATATACATATGCTAATTACGTTTTAGATTGGAATTTTTTGCGTTCATAACACAAGAACACACATTTTACAGATGTAAATATTTTAATAATTTGCAATTAGAATATAAATATAATGCACACACACACACACACACACACACACACACACACACACACATATACGTGTCCAAAAAGAGATCCATAGTACAAAATTTGGGCAACTAGCCACAAATGTTTATAAATACAAAATAGTCCTCTCGGCACATAAAAATATTAGCCTAAGGCCAATGAACTCTATCATAGAAAAGTATGACATTTTCTAAACACCGAAACAAATGGACCCATGTCTAGGGTACTCCTACTACATGATGTTGCATCCCTACGGGAAGGTCATCTATAATGGCCATCGGAATAGAGTTTGTCAATGCCTCCAAGTTCCTTCCCATGCTCCATAATGTCCCCGTCGCACCATCATTGGGCCTAGACTCCTCTCTCCCTTGATGAACATGTCTTGGAAGGTCTATTTGCCTCACTGGTGCTCTATCTACACATTTAAAGAGCATGTTTTAATATTATGTATCTCACCAAAAATAATATGTTTTTCCATTCATATGTATATATAATTTATAATCCAAAAAAAAAATCAAATAACATAAAATAAAGGTTACCTATGTCCCGAATCTTGTCACCGAGAGGAATCATGACATCAGGATCTCCCCGAAAGTCGATCCCGGTGTATAGGTAATCCTCAATAAAGGAAACCTAATGCTCCCACCAAGAAAATAACTCATCATCATAAGGGTTGGATAATTTCCCTCATCCTAAGCAGGCCAAAAACTCAATCCATCATACCATAATAGGTCATGGTTGTAAGTTTTCTCTGATATGAGCTCTTGGGCTCATCATTAGCACCCTCTTGAATAATAATGTATAGAGGATGATTCCAAACCCAAATTTTTTGTTCGTAACTTGGAGTCGATAAGTTGAGTTTTCATGCAAGAAAGAATCATAGTGCTCCAGTCAAACATCATGGGCATTAAACACTCAACCCTATGTTTCATTTGGGATTGAGAAGCCAAGTGAAAAGAGGTAGATCCCATAATGCGCACTATGGTATATAATATCTCCTTAAGTCTCAAATTGGTGATATGCTTGATCGGCACTTGTGAGCTCGTATTTTCTATGTCATCCTCACAGTATTCATTTATTTAATAATTAATGGTCCGAACACCTCCTCCATGGGTTGTGAAGTTGGGAACTTCACCTTTACGAGATAACCCTATGATGAAGTATATTTCCTCAACTATGATTTTCAAGGACTATGCATTAAGCATGAATACTTATGCGTTAGGATGTCAGTAGTCAATCAGAAGGTTGAGTAATCTATTTTGAGATCACATGCACCAATTTGGAAAAAGTATACATGCCACATTATCAGAGTGTTTCCTTGGCATCATCATCATCAAACACTAAATAATAAACTTCCTCATGCTCATGTTCCCTCCAATGAACAAACATCTCGCTCAAAATTCATAAGAAAAAGAGTTAGACTTTTTTTTTCTTAAAGGATTTTGGGAATTTGTGGGCTCCTTCTATAACAAGAATGGATATTTGTGACTGGTGTTTCTACCAGATGTGAATATCCACGGGCCCCTTTGAGAAAAACCATGAATGCGCAAAATCGTGAGGAAAAAGAGAGGGCTAACCCTCAAATTTTTCATGAAAATTAAAAATGAAATGGATGAAAATGAAAAGAAAGGGTTGAGCACCTACTTGGCCCAGTTGGTTCATTTTTTCGTTGCTCCAAGATCCCACAATATCCAAGTGAGTTTTCAAGGGTTTCTCCAAATTTGGTTAATTTTAGTTAAAATGGTAAAAATGATATGGGAATATGGTAAAATTTCCTTATATATATAATTTTTTACAAAACAAACTTTCCATAGTTTCTTATTTTTCCATAAATTGAACTAATGCCAAGGTATATTGTAGTGTTATGGTTTCCATTTCCGGTTGTAGAACATTATTTTGGGTACTTTTGGTCTTTATATCGATTGAATGATTCTTTTTTAAGACTTTGGAAGGTGATGTTTTTGTATAACTAGAATTTAGAGTAGGTCTCATACACCTTCATAGTTTCATTATCAATTTACATTATTTCCTTAACCCAGGGTTGATCCCATTAACTTGCGACACAACCCCTTCTCTCTGCTGAAAATGTTGTTCATAGATGGTAGAGCCTACCTTCCATGGGAGCCCTAGTTTAGAATCCTTTCTTGCATTCTGGTGCTCATGCTGCAAGTTTTAATAGGCTTGGGAGTCATGTTTAGTCCCTCCATGACATTGTGTTCTAACCTCATTATTCTTACTCAATATCGTTCTGGCCATTTCCTTCAGGACTCCCCACATTATATGTTGCTCACAACAACATTTTTTTTTACTCTCTAGTAGGTACTGTATTCCTTACTGGCATATAGTGTAGGATTCATATCGCTTTCATAATGCATCTATCTATATCGAGCACATATTTGTCGTAGGGTCAAACCCATTCGTTTGTGACATCATACCTTTATAGTTTCTTAAAGGGGTTGCTTACGAAGGGTAGATCTTAAATCTCCATGGGTGTCCTAGTTAGTACCTCACTAGAATTTTTTACACATGTGCTACAGTTTCATTGTAGGCTTGGAAGCCCTATTTATTCCTTCCATGTATTGTCATTGAAGCCTCATGAATTTATCTCAATCTTTTTATGGCTAACTCACCTTTGAGGCCTTCCACACTGTGTTGATTTGTAATTGCATTGAACGTTAATCGCTCAAGATTTTAGGCCTAATGTAGACTTCAGCTTGCTCTTGATGAACCAATTTCTTATGCATTCCTATTAGTTTCCATCCTTGCAATTTATTCCTTTGCAACTCAACACCTAAACCCTACAGGAAACATTCCCCAAGTGTCCTTATCCTACACATGCTTCCTTACATTGAACATAGGTATTTTCCTTATGCTTTGGAATTAGTTTGGTTTCCCGCGACACTCATTTTCTCTATTGTACCATAGCATTCTTTTATTCTTTTTCAGGATTTAATAATATGAAAAAGACAAAAAAATCAAAAAACCAAAAAGAGGGGGGAAAGTGTCTATCTCTTTTGATGGCAACAGTCTTATCGCCCTTGAAGAAATCACAATATCATGTCACTATCTCAGTATTTTGGGTTTAGTATGGATTTAGGAGACTTTTTTTCATTGTTGAATATAATCTCCTCCAATTGGTTATTATTCCAACCATATGGAGTGTTTGTTGATTCCTCCTGTGTCACAAATGTATCCCAATTTATAGTCTTGCTACCTAAGTCACATAATGTGCCACGCTTTTGTTCAAGGGATGTTTCAACCTAAGTCATCCATTCTACGGTAACTCTTTGTCCTTTCAAGTTGTCCTTCCTAAGTCCGCCAATTCCATCTCATTATCACAAGTATCTATGTCTTGCACTCGTGCTAGTATAGAAGGTCCCCATTGACTTCTTGCTAGTAGGTTTTCTATTATTGACTCTGACACATTACTCTGAGAGTATGACCTAGAGTAGCACCCTGGGCATATTTCCATTATTGATAGGTGACCATGTGCTCAACAGATGACAAACCATCATTGGCCATTAACTGAGTGGTTTCCCTTGTGTTCAACATCAACAATAATCATCACATATAGGGATTCATGTGGTACCTTGGTTTCCATTTGACCCCATTGGTGGATTCATCATCTTTGTTAGTAGTATTCATCATTGGACGATATTCAGAGAGTCCATGTCATGCACTATTTCCATCTAGTGCATATCAGAATCATACCTCGGTGTGGTCCTTAGCATATTTTCATCCAGGTCCTTCCAAATATTTGGCCTTCTGCTACCCCTCGTGCTAGACGATGGAGGATTATTTAATTCCTTCCTTCCAGTGGATCTCTTCCTATCGACCTCATCACATATTTATCTTGATAGGGATCTAGAGTCATATTTGGTACCTTGGTCCTTTCAGTCATCAGTGGCAGGTTCCCTCATTATTGATAGTGGGAATACATCAATGTCCCCTACTCGATATATTATACCATGTGTTCGATGTCAACTCATTTATTCACACTTGTTAGATTGTACCATGGTACCTTGACACCCATTATCATCATCGATGGGTTTTCTTGCATTTGTTAATGGTATACATCAATGATCGGTAATCAAACAGTGTCTCAGTGTGTGCAACCCCATCACATCTATTCACATAGTGTAGAATCATACCACAACAGATCGTTTTGAAGACTTCGGGTGAATTACAAGCATCACATATGTTTTCCTCCTACCCGACATATATTGTATCACCCCATAGACATTGGTACTTGTAGAGGATCAGTTTGTTCACTCCATTGGTTCTATATATCCTATGTTTTTTTTTTTTTTTTTTTTTTTTGAGACGTAGCTCCATTGTGTATTGTTCATGGACACATAAATTAGCCATACTTTCATATATTCCATTGATCCACATCGTATTTTCTTTGGTGTCCACGCGTACTTTACTCCTAAGAATGGGTATGCTCGACTTAGGATAGAGAATACTCTTACTTAATTTTTACTGACGGATTTTTTTGGATCAGTTGTCTTGGGAACCTTCATGGATTATTTCATTTCATCCTCACCTCTCATATTTATAATGTATTTCATCCATCACTTTCCCTTCTGACCTCACACATTAGGGGGCATTTGTTATAGCAAAACTCTCCACATTTATGCATTTTTGACATGGCCTAACCCATTTCCCTAGCTTGCTAATCAAAATCCAAACTTCCCTCATCAAAGTCACTTAAAAACATGACTTGTGATTATGTATTCACTTTTCCTTTGTGCAACATGCAAACATCTACACCTTACTAGCTCACATCCCACAGATTCCCTCAAAAAATGTGAAAAATAAAATAATTCCACATTTTTGGGTGGGGTTTTTGAGTGGGATCATTTCCCAACCTCCTTAAGACCGTACCAAATGGAATTCATCCTCCTTAACCTATTAAATATTATATAAATGAACCATTGGGGGAATGGATGAGGAGTAATAATTGAGGTGCAAGATCTTGCTGGAAAATATTTAGCAAGCTTCCTTATACCCCTTCATTCTTTGAATAGCATATCGTACCTAAAAACTCCTTTTCTAGTGTTCCTTCCTTCTCTTTATACCTAGAGAGTGTGTTCCTATGATTGTTGAGTTATCCAAGGAATATACTCAATGCTTGACTTGATGCTTGAAGGTCTTTGGAGGAACCCAGGGAAGTTGGATTTGAATTAGCATTGAAGGTTGAATCAGGTTGTAACTACCTTTCTCACATTGTTGGTAATAGATGAGTTCTCTTTCCCTCCTATTGTGTGTATATTGGTTCATTGTGATGTCATATTTTAATGCATTTCCTATATATTTGATTCTATGCGCATGATATATAATATTTGAATATATAACTATCTTGTAGCAGCCTATTCTTGGTTTCCTATTGCGGGCTAGTTCTGGAAGAGATTGGGAGTGCTTCAAGAAGAAAGAGCGAGGATCGACATCAAACAAAGGATTTAAGGTGTGAGGCCTTCCCTTATTTATTTATCTCTCTCTTCTTATTTCTTGTATGCATTGATATATATGGGGATTGGTTCTGTCTTCTGAATTCGGTCTTGCTCTATTGTGACTTGACCCAAGGTCACGGGGGAAAAATACCTTAAACAATGGTCATGATCACAACTTATATATAATTCATGGATCCCTAGTTTAATTTACTTGGTGTTCATGGTTTCGTCACTCCTAAGCATGGGTGTGCCCGCCTTGAGAAGAGAGATATATCCTACTTGAATTCTTCTGCAGGTATTGTTCTAGTCCACTATTTGGTGAACTTTTCTTGGGCCCACTACACTGTTTCCTCCTATATGTTATAATGTATTCTATCCATCAAATTCTATTCTGACCTCACACAATAAGTTTCATCTATTATAGCATATTTTTCCACTCCATATGAATATATGCACTTGTTGGCCCTAACTCCAAATACATCTTCAATTTCAGACAAAAATTCCTCCTCAAAAAATTTAAAAAACACTCTTTGGAAAGCCATATGCTACTATTGATCTGACAAAGAGTGTATGCAACTTTATATATGTTTTTTTCCCTTCATCAATTCGCGTATGCACTAAAATTGTACCAAAAAAATAAATATGCGCAAAATGTGTCTTTTTGGGAAAAATTCACAGGTTTTCTAGGTCAATTACCTTATATTTATCATACCTAACTACTCCAACCAAATTTTGATGGTATAAATAAATCCATTGGGTGGAAGATAAAGGGAAAGCACCCTTATGATAGTCAAATTCTTCTTAACTCTACAAGCCATTTGTCCTAAGTTTTTAAGACCATCTCCCCATTCCTAGAAACCCGTGTTTCCAACATCTTGCCCACATTATCTCGTTGAGAGGAAAATACTCATTTTATTTTTGTCACCTTCTTGGAGCAAGAAGTTGGGAGGTGAAGATATATTCACTGGCCTGAGTAGAGGAATCCAAATGATGCTTTCCAATCAGTGGTGTATCTTGGCTAAGGTAACATCATTCCATGTTATTTGTTGTTGAAATTAATGAGATCTCTCTTCTTTCTCATCCCAACTATGTTTTGTTTATCTATTTTGTTATAACTGAATGCATATGATTAGTAAACAATTAATTGATTGATCCTTGTTAGTGTAGGTGGTTAAAATGTAGTCACTATAACCACTTTGATTGTAGTGATGCTTCTCTTTATGTGTAGGACAACAAGAAGAATATTGGAGTGAGAGATTGGAGTAGGGATATACAAGAAGAGTCTAATCCAAACTCTGATGTCCACGTGAGTGATTCTTAACCCCCAGTGATTAGTTAGTTATACATTTTAACTACTTTATAAATTTTAGTCAATTCTTTGGGTTCCCTCTCTATGTGACCTTTAACCCCGGTCATAGGGGAGAAATTTGAAATAGTATTATTACCTCCTGGTGATCTAGCACAATTGTATGGAAAAGGTATTTATTATTTAAATCAAGCAAAGGATATATATGTCACCACTATCTAGTCTCAAGGGTTTGGAATAGCTCATCCTTTGGATTTAGAAGGGAACAAGGGATCTAGATGGAATTTACTAGTGGCGGAATTGAGAAAGGGTCATATAAGGCTAAAGGATTAGGCAAACACATTGGAATGGACACAAGATAAGGTGTTGGGAATATACTCTACTAGACTAGGTTACAAGATCATGATATCTGGAGGATACCAAGAAAAGGTTTACTAGTGGTATAATATTTGGAAAATAAAGGCTCCTAAGAAAACCACAATGTTCTTATGGTTGGCTTTATGAAATAGAGTTCTAACTTGGTATATTTTATAAAAAAGGGGAAATTTTGGTCCAAGCATATGTTATATGTGTAGGGGAGATGAATAAAACATTAAACATCTAATGATATAGTGTCCATATGCACAACAAATCTAGAAGGATGTTGAAATAACAATAGGTATCCCAAATGTATGGAATGGCACTTTTGTAGAGTAGTTCTTGGAATTGGTTTAGGAAGAAGGAGATAAAGGTATTCAAAGCATTCTCTTGTTTAATTCCTTAAGGTGTCTAGATATCCCACAATGGTAGTTTATTTAATGATAAAAAAAGCCAAATTTTCAATTGTTCTCATAGTTATATGGTATATTTTAAGGCTATAGGTCAGAGTTGAAGGAAAGAAATCCTACGTAAATTGGGGATCCATTGATTGACAAATAATATCCTTAGGTATTATTTTCTAGGGCCAAGAAAGGCACACATGATTTAGATGGATTTTGTATTTTTTAGAAAATCACTTTAACAAATTCAAAGAAATATTGGGAATAGGGTCTAACAATTTAGTTGATCTAATGGAATTAAGATGTCTACTGAAATTAGAAAATGGGAAAGGAATTCATCGGTTATAGGTTTGTGGGGTTTCATTACTTGTTATTAATTGGATGAAAGGGGAAAACCAAATATAAAATGTCTCTCTCAGGCCTCTATCTAACCAATTAAAAGTTGGTTTAGGTCTATTTCAATTCATCTCATATGCTCACATATTCAAAGAGCATAATTTAGAGGTTGATAGATTCTTAAATGAAGGTTAATAGTTTGAAGCTAGTGTCATGGTGTTGGAGGAATATTTGGATGGATTTCCTTCACTATCATTCCTTTATTTGGATGGTTTTGGCTACTCTAATATTGATCATTTATGTTCTAATAAGGAGTTTCAATTTTTCTTGTTGGGTCTATCTAAAGTCCAGGAAACTAGACAAAATTGTATAAAAGAACAATCCTATGTTTAGTATTGATGTAACTAGAGACTATGTTTTCAACTAGGTGAACTATATGTTGGGTTGTTATATTATTTGTAGTGAAATTCTAGTCGAGGTAGATCGAATGACATTCTAAGGTTGAGGTGGATTGACAATAGTCAAGGTCGAGGTGGATCGACATCAAGTCAAATCTCAAAGAAGTTGATCGGGTAAAGTTGAAATTGAAGATATCAATGGCAAGTCAATCGAAAAGAGGTCGAAGTGCGGGAATGAGATGACTAACCAGAGACAGAAAGAAGGAACGATTGGTATTCGACGGGCAACCCGACTTGGAATCGACTGTAACAGAATCCTAGGATTTGTGGGATTTGTAGCCAATGATATGCATGGATCTGTAATCATTTTTGGGCGCCAATATTTAGGGTTTTTCCTGTTCTAAATCCTATAAAGAGGCATGTTGTAACACTATAAATGGTAATCATAGAATTCACTTATGCAGGTTAATGCATGTGTAATTGTAGTTTGTTGATCATGCATTTGTAATCCAAATTGGCTATAGGGTTGTTCTTGCATAGGAAAGAGTGTATGATGTCAATTGTGTCTTAGGTGTGGACCAAGGTTAGATGTGTAACCTTTTATTCAAATTGAATAAGACAACAAGAGAGCAGAATGCTCAAAGGAATGTTGGTTTTTCCTGGTTAAGGGTTCCAGGGTAAAATCTCAATGTATTGTGTGATTTCTTGTTTCATTTATGTTCTTGATTAAATTCTTCTTCTCTTCTGATAGGATTAGTGTGGAAGTGTCTTTCAGTTCCTGACATGCGGTATCATAGCTTAGGTTTTCCATGACAAGCGAGTTATCAGAGTGGTTCTATGCTTTGGAGAGTACATCAGATCTTGATTTTGCAATATTGAATCTGAGAACTAAACCCTAGTCACAGTAAGAGTCATAAGTCATAAATTGTGTTAAAGATCATGGTAAAGAATGGCGAGCAGTTTTAGAATAGAGATAGAAAAATTAAATGGATAGAATTTTGAGCTTTGGAAGCTTAAAATGGAATATCTTCTTTTGGATCGGGAACAATGGACAACGGTCTATCTAGGTACCCAGCCGACAAACATGTCGACAAAAGAATGGGAGAAACTCGAAAGAATATAAAGAAGTATGATTTGGATTTGTCTTGCATATTAGGTACTACTGAATGTCTTATGTGAAGATTTGGCCAAGAAAATATGGGACAAGCTAGGAAGCTTATACCAGTAAAAATATTTGGTAAATAAGTTATTTCTCATAAAGAAATGGTAGTTTCTGAGGATGAGTGATGGCATTTTGGCGATTGATAATTTAAATGAATTTAATACCATGTTAATCCAGTTATCATATGTGGATATTAAGATCATTGATGAGGAGAATTGTATTAGCCTATTATGTTTTTTTCTAGACTCCTGGGATAGCTTAGTTGTGGCTATTGGGAGTAATACAACCACACCTCCTGGGATAGCTTAGTTGTGGCTATTGGGAGTAATACAACCACACTAGTGCTAGAGGACATGTTTGCTTATTTTTTGTCGAAAGAAATGAGAAGGAAGAACATGGAAGGATCAACCAAATATGCTCTAGTAGTGAGAGGTCAACCAGTAGAAAAAGATAAAGGAATATTATCTGGTAGAAAGTTCAATTCAAAGGGTAGATATAAATTCCCAGTTCAGTCAACGTGAAGATACTGGAAATGTGGTAAAGCTGGGAATTATAAAAATGACTGTAATTCGAAGGAAACAAAATTTATTGTTAAATCCGACGAGAAGTAATCAATTGAGAGAAAGATGACCTCAGACAAGCGAGGTGATGTGTATCTAGTGTTGACCAATACACAGTTGGATCAATATGTTTAGTTGATTGACTCAAGAGCATCCTATCATATGAAACCACATAAAGAATGGTTATGTGAATATGAAAAATATGATGGGGGTGATGTGTTCTTGGGGGCCGACTCGAATACCATAATTGTCGGATGGGGATGAGTCTAACTGACACCTCAGGATGGGAGGAAAATAACTCTTCCAGGTGTGCTGCACATTCCAGGTTTGGAAAGAAACATGATATATGTGAGCAAGATGAGTGAATCAGGAGTGCACACTCTATTTCAGAAGGATTCATGCAAGATGGTCAAAGGTGTGATGGTATTAATGAAAGGATTTTGGATTGGTACCCTATACAAGTTGTTAGGTAATGTTGACTCGATTGGATACAACAACATAGTTGGTCCTGAAATCGACTTGACTCGATGTCAACACAACTCAACTCGACTTGAGCCAAGTTAGTTCAAACCAAATCAACAAGACATGATAAGATCGACCTGACCTAGTTATGGCATGAGAGGATGGGAAACATTGGAGAATAATGACTTCAAGATATGCAAAGAAAATATATGTTCAAAATTTTTACTAAATGTGGTTTAGAATTCGAATTTTGTGAACATTTCATGTATGGAAAACAAAGTTGGGTGAGGTTCCTATCTGGAGAGACAAGTGCAAATGGGATTCTAGAACTGGTGCATAGTGTTGTGTTTGGCACGATTACAATTCCTTCACTTGGTGGATCCATGTATTATGTCTCCTTCATAGATGATTTTTCCTTCATAGATGATTTTTCTAGGAAGACATGGATATATTTCTTGAGGAATAAATCATAGGTTTTCGAGAGATTTAAGGAGTTTAAATCTCTTGTGGAAAACTAGAAAGAAAAGAGGATTAAAGTGTTGAGGACTAAAAATGGTGGTGAATTTTATGGAAAGGAATTTGATCGGTTCTATAATAAGTGTGGCATAGCATGCAAAAATAACACACCACATACCCCACATCAAAATGGAGTTTCCGAGAGAATGAATAGAACATTGATGGATAAGGCAAGGGGCATGCTCAGTGGTGTTAGGCTCACATAAGAGTTATAGGCGGAGGTAGTTGAGTCTGCAAGATATCTGGTAAATATGTCTCCTTCATTGGCACCAGTTAACAAGACTCCAAATGAGGTATGTTCTGGTAAGAATCCTTTGGTAGAACATCTCAAAGTATTTGGTTGTGATGCATTCGTGCATGTTCCCAAGGGAAAGAGGAGAAATATGGACAAGAAGGAAGTCAAATGTATTTTCATCGGATATATAGAAGGGATGAAAGGATATAATCTCTAGGATCCTACATCAAGGAGAACAATGTACAGTCGAGATGTGGTCTTCAGAGAAGTCATAGGTAAGTATGAGCCTGAGAAAGTTATTCAGACCGAGAAAAATCATGATACGGTGCAGTTCGAACTGAGGAACGAAGAATATGATTCATATGAGTTGATTGAATCTAAGGAAGAGGTGAAACAACTGACTCTAGTGGTAAGGAGGTCATAAAGATTAAAGAAACTAGTTGAGAGGTATAGTCTACCCGACTTTTGTTCCACATTTGTCCTAACTTCCATCAACGATGAGCCCAAGTCGGTCAGTGAAGTATTCGACTTGACAGAGGGTAAACTATGGAAGGATGTCATGGTCGAAGATATGGAATCCTTGCACAAGAATGAGACATGGGATTTAGTCAAGTTACCTAGTGGAAGGAATCTCGTTGGTAGCAAGTGGGTGTTCAAGAAAAAGACAAATTTCACAGGACAAGTCAAGAAGTTGAAATATCGACTGGTAGTGAAAGGTTATTCCCAAGTCAAAGGAGTCGAATTCAGTGAGATTTCTTCCCTTGTTTCAAAACTAAATTCCATTAGAGTACTAATGTCATTGGCTACAGTATTCGATATGGAGATAGAACAGATAGATGTGAAGACATTGTTCCTACATGGGGACCTGGAAGAAGAAATCTACATGAAACAACCTGAATGATTTGTAGTAAAGGAAAAGCAAGAGTTAGTGTGCAAACTCAAAATATCCATTTATGGTATAAAGAAATCACCAAGGATGTGGTACCATAATTTTGACACATACATCCTTAGTTTGGTATTTCTGAGAAGAAAATTTTATCACAGCATATATTCCAAGGAATAAGGTGGGTGTTTCGTATATGTAGCTTTATATCGATGACATGTTGTTGATTGGAAACAACATGGATGCAATAAAGGAGGTGAAGAAGTAGTTATCCTCCAAGTTTGACATGAAGGATATCGGTGCAGCTAACTTCATTTTGGGAATGGATATTAAGACAGATCGATCTGCTAGAAAGATCTGGTTGAATCAGATGAAGTATATTGAAACAATTCTTAAACAATTCAACATGCAAGATTGCAAACCGGTGAAGGTGCCAATTCTTGTGGGAGTGAGGCCTATTGTTGAGAAGTGTCCAAAGACACGGGAATAAATAGAGGAAATGGCATGTGTTCCCTATGCAAGCTTTTTTGGTATTCTAATGTATGTGATGGTCTGCACTCAACCATATATTTCCCATGCAGTGGGAGTGTTGAGCGGGTACATGTCAACATCTAGAAAGGAGCACTGGACAACAATTAAGAGAATATCTAGGTATTTGTGTGGCATGAAGGAATATGATATATTCTACCAAGCAAAACCTAGAGGCAACAGTGGTAAAGTAAATGTACATGGCTTTGTCGATGTTGATTGGGCTGGAGATCTGGATTGACGAAGGTCGACTAGCAGATATGTCTTCAAGATGTTTGATGGAGCAATAAGTTGGATGAGTAAGCGATAGGTGATCATAGCCTTATCAACAACAAAAGTTGAATACATTGTGGCCACTCATGGAAGAAAATAAGCGGTATGGATTTAAGGGTTGCATTTAGGAATCGGGTTTGAGAAAAGAATATGAAGGTGAGTTGTGACAGTTAAAGAGAAATATTTTTGGTAAAGAACCTTGCTTATCATTCAAATACTAATCACATTGATGTACAATACCATTTCATAAGAGAGGTGGAAAGTAACAAGGTGTTACTAGATAAAGTAGACACGTTGGAAAACATAACACACTTGTTGACCAAGTCTGTGAGTGATGTGAAGTTCTCTTGGTGCAAAGAGGCAATGGGTATTGTTTCCCTGGGTCTATGAATGAAATTTCAGGAATCTCATGTTTCAACAAAGAAGACAATAAGTGGGAGAATATTGGGTTGTTATATTCTTTGTAGTGAAAGTCTAATTGAGGTAGATCAACTGGTGGTTGAAGGTCGAGGTGGATTGAATGTAGTCAAGGTCAAGATGGATCAACATCAATTCAAAGGTCAAGGAAGTCGATCAGGTAAATTCAAAGTCGAAGATATTGACGGCAAGTCAACCAAAGAGAGGTCAAAGTGTGGGTGTGAGATGACTGACTAGAGACCGAATGAAGGACCGACTAGTAGTCGATCGGTAACCCTAATTATATTCAACTATAACATAATCCTTGGATTTGAGGGATTTGTAGCCAATGATATGCATGGATCTGTAACCATTTTTGGGTGCCAATCTGTAGGGTTTTTCCTATTGTAAAGCCTATAAATAGGTGTGTTGTAACACTGTAAAGGGTAATCGTAGAATGCACTTATGCAGATTAATGCATGTGTAATTGTAGGTTGTTAGTCATTCATATGTAAGTCGAATTGGCTACAGGGTTGTTCTTGTGCAAGAAATAGGGTATGATGTTGATTGTGTCTTAGGTGTGGACCAAGGTTAGACATGTAACCTTCTATTCAGATTGAATAAGACAAAAAGACAAGATAATGCTCAAAGGAATGATGGTTTTTCCTGGTTAAGGGTTCTAGGGTAAAATCTCGATGTACTGTATGGTTGCTTGTTTCATTTACGTTCTTGATTAAATTTATCTTCTCTTCTGCTAGGATTAGTGTGGAAGTGTCTTTCATTTCCTGACACTATAAACCCTTTTTTGAGTCATGAAGGATATGCATATATCTATATATATGGTCTATGGCTAGTGTTATGAGCACATTAAGAATGTAATTATCCCTTTAGCTATGAATATAAATTATGTTTTTTTTCTTTAGAAAAAATATAGAGTTTAGTTGTTTTGATTACATAAATTTTCAATCTCCAATATCTTCATTGTTTTTCTTTGACAACTTTAGTGATCGGCTAATAAATAATACAACATACACAATGGAATGTAATTGTGATTAGTAATTTATTATAATTTATAATATTATTAATTGATTATTATTGTTGTTGTAATTGTTGTTTACAATAATTAGTATTAATTATTATTATTCAAAAATTAATTATAATACTTGATATTAGTTATTAAATAATCCTTAATTATAAAAAATTGTTATTAATTAAAATAACATTTTTAATCAATTAAAAAATTAATATTATCTATTAATAAATTATTTTCAAACTCATCTAATGTTAGATATGTCTTTGACTATGCCTTATCAAGGTCTTATCAAGCCCAGCAAAATCAAATAACGTGATAGGGAATAATTAATTAGCATAAATGGTGATTTTTCCTCTTCAGTGTAGTGTATTAGCCTAACCTTTGAAGAGAAGAGGTTTCAAGGAGGATGTATGTTTGCCTAAAAAATAAATAAATGTTTGTAACCTCTTGTTGTATATCATTCCCTTCATAGTTATCTTATGATTCTTTACATCAAGTTATATTGTTCCCTTCACAATGACCTTATGATTCCTCACATTAGGTTCTACAAACTGCACTCTTTCCATGATCAATTGGAACTCCCTAGAAGAATGGCATTCAAATTGTGTGCAAATGTCACAACAATAATTTCAAAACTCATATCTTGTTTTATTGAATACAATATAACGATGCTACATATATCTATGAATAAGACATGCCATCGATATAAATTGATGCAAACATGATGCATCTAGCACAATATAGATTATTGTGATACACCAATGACACAATAATGATACAAATTAGATGCAAATAGACACATAGTTGACACATATACGATAAAAATAAAAATATTATGTTTTTTTCTTGTTTTCATTGTTGTAATTAAAATGAAAAAATGGCACAAATTCAATGAAAAATTCCATCAAAAAAACCCATCACGTGCTAGTAAAAAGACTTGATCAGATGAAAATGGGATACAATTACACAAATCAGCAACACTACAACCCTATATTGTAGTAGTAATGGTGGTGCAGAGAAGGATAGTGGATAAAACCAAAAGGTAGGAGGGGATGATGATAAGAAGGGTGGAGATGACTCCAAAGGTGATGGTGAAGATAAGAAGGTTGAACACAAGAAAAATGAATCTATACATGTAATTGAGTATGTCTTATCAAGGTCTTATCA
>CBVK0100201391.1:0-20501 GCA_900067695.1 Picea abies | reverse complement strand
TTGAAGAGAAGAGATGGGTTTTAGGGAGGATGTATGCTTTCCTAAATAAATAGATATATGTTTGCAACCTTTTGTTCTATATCGGTCTCAGGTCCATTCACAGTTACCTTATGATTCTTAACATCAAATTATGTCATTCTCTTCATAATGACCTTAAGATTACTCACATTAGGTTCTACAGACTGCATTGCCATCAATGATCAATTGAGAATCCCTTCAAGAATGATGTCATAGTAGGGTGCAAGTATGACAACATTTTCACAACATGTTTTTTATAGAATATAATATTACGATGCTAATATGACATTTATATGATGTTTTCAATTTATATATGAGATGATATTTAGACACAATACAATGCAAGCACAATGTCCATGACACACAATTATGATTTTTTGTAACACTAAAACGATGCAAAAAGTATAAAACTGTGATGTTAATCAATGCAAGAATTACGCAAAACATAAATAACATTTTTTCAATGTTTTTAGCATTGTAAATTCGATGCACATTTGATTCACATTCACATCACAAAATCCTAGCATGTGTTAAAAAAAATGGAAATAGAAAAATGGGTTGTGGAAATGAAAATAAGTGATGCTTCAACCCTGTATTGTAGTAGTGAGCTCTCTTCATTGGCCCTCCCATCATATGCATAACACTTTTTTATTAAACCCAAGTATTTTTCTCTTAATGGATTCAACAAGACTCTCTACACTTTTAGCTAAATTAATGGATTTTTCTAAATAATTTAGTTGAAACTTCTTACATTAGTCAATATTAATGTCCTAAAATTTGATATGTAGATTTTTTTCACCATATGAGTAGAGAGTAACTTTGACTTTTGACTTTAAGACTTGAAACTTCTTATCATATTATTCCATTGTCATGTTCTTCTAAAGCAAGTGCATGAGTTGAACATTGTAAGGCTCTAATAGGCCCCAGTGCATGACTCAATGAATCATTATGTATATGATTTTCACTATGTGTATTCATTATTTATAATTGTTTATTATTTCTCATAATAGACTTGGTCCACTATGACCAAGTCTTACCTTGTTTTTATTGTTTCTTTAGAAAAAATATTCAATCCGTTTGTTACCCTCTCTCCTTGTAAAAACCTATAAATATTTATTTTTGATTCAATTTGTAAAGGGTAGCATATAGCTAGTCCAAGTTAATCTCTCTTATGGATTGAATGGTGATCTATCTTATGTGTGATTATGATCACATGGATTAATCTTATGCTTGGCTTAGCTTGCTCACAACAAATGGTATCGAAGTCATAGATCATAGGTTTCTTTTTTTTAGGCTAGTGCCATTGGGTCCACATGACCTCTTCTATACCTTGTAGTTAGTTATATGCAAGTGTGTCTAGTTCCCTGCAACCTCCACTAGACCTATAGGCTAGTGTTTTTGGGTCCATGAAACCTATGCTAAACCTCTTTTGGAAAGATAAAATTAAGGTTTCACAACCTCAAGAGATCTACTCCCTCATTATTTTGGACTTCCACAAATCTCAATGGTGAATTATTTTACTCCAAGTAATTTTGAAGAATACATTTTTATTTAATTATTTAAAATGACTTGCACATTGGATAATTAAAAAAAAAAAAAAGCATTAAAGTTTTCAAGTCTTTGGCTACGGTTTTCCAACCCTCAGTTGTTCCCTTGCACCAATCACAATCACTCCCTTTCACACTACCCTCATTCATCATTCTTACCTTTTATCATCCCTGACACTTTGAATCCACTATAACACTTTCCACATGAAGCCACTCTTTTTGGTAACTCTCTAAAATTTTAACACAAACTACCAATCCCTGTACTAGATGCCCATGCCTAATATGTCCATTGCCATTTCACCTAAATATTTGATCTCACTCATAGATGTACATGACCCTCCTAGAGCTAGTTTATGCAGACTTTTAGATAACACCAATGCAACATCTACAACATTTGCACATGCTAGTGAAAACTTTGTTAAACCCACCCCTAGCTCATCCTTGTTCCCCTGATCTATCCCTTTGGCACACTTATGATTTATGCATCTCTTAAAGCTACTTTTTCATTGTTTTTTTCCTCTCATGGAAAACATTTGGATATAAAAATCATTGCTAGGAAACTACTACTCCTCCTCCCAAGGGTATTTTCATGATCAATTATGTATTCCCATATCATATGGTTGGTTATGTGAATAGTAACACATTGGGTATTGATCATATCAACTCCATATATTATATGTGACAATGTCATTCTTACTCCACCCACCATTTCTCTTGTTGTTTATGATTTTACTTCAGCATGACCTTGCCAGCCTTCTAGGTATTTTTCTCATGGATACTACAAGCACAATAGTTATTACAAGTTTCTACATGCATACACAACATAGGAGAGTGTCATGTATTTGAGTTGTCATTATTAAGCACACATAGGACAATGATGTCAAGGGTGTTCCATTTTCTCCTCGTTTGGATTCAAATACCTCACTGATCAACTCGAGGAGTATGGAATTGCAAATGATTTAGATGGGGATTTTGTTGAGATATTGAGTCTAATCGGGTAGTGAGTCTAATATATAATGTAGTTTTTTATAAAGTAGATATTAGCAAATTTTCCTATATTTTAAACATAAGAAAAAATTATAGTGTTACATTACAGTTGCTACAACCCTTGAGTATTATGATCTAGAACTTGCAAAATAAACATGCAAATTATTACTTTTTACCCAATTAGTATATTAATTAATCTCATAACATATCCATTTGATTTCCAAAAGAAGGAGCATGGAGCTAGTTCCTTACTACATATTCTTGGTAAGAACTATAAGTGGGAAGATGGATAGAAACATAATTTATGTTCTAGTTCAAACTCAACATGATGATGTAATTTCCTTTATGTTTTATAGGGAGGCTATTACATCCACTCATTACATAGACACTAGCATCAACACAACTATACACTCTTTGACACTTGGTCTATATCAATCAGTTGTTGAAAGTGTAAACACGTTTATCACAAGCACCATGTTATTGGCATACTTCTCAGATTTGGTGAAATTCTTAAAGGAGAAAATATTCAAATTAGATTATGTGTTTTTTTTGTATAGTACAATTGATGACACACAATTTTGTGTATTTATGGTTTTGAGAGATTTTTGGTCATCCCTTAATTTATCTAACCCCAATATGAGTACTCTTATGTCCTTGCATTAAATGTGTTTTCTTTTACAAGTGATCGATTGCAAGGAGTTGGTGCATAGTATTGGTGTTGATTTTCTATGCCCACAAACATTAGCCACTACCAACTTGAATCCTACATGAAATGGTCATTTATTTGTTGGTAGCTTGCTAGTTGATAACATGAAGGTAGATGTTCGATCTAGGATTGTTATGGTTAACACCAATATTCAAACAAAAGAGAAACAAAGTCAGGTGATTGTTGTTGGACCTTTGGAAATGCAATTTATAAATATTTCACTTGGATGCAAGTGACAAGGATAAAAAGACAAGTTTGAGTGGACTTCTATCCTTTATTTCTTGTGAGAACAACAAATTGGTGTTGGAATATTTGATCTTGTTGGTTGTCCTACTGCAAAGTAAAGAACTAGGATGTGTGCAATGTTTGATGATGTGCCAAATTTGGTTACATTAGTGAGCTTCTCTATTGGAGACCCTTGTGTGTAGAAATAGTGTGGCATGTAGGCTGGATTTTTCAAAATCTACTTCAATACTATGGAAAGCAATTTTATGTTTTACTTTTAATGATTCTTATAAGAATGTTTGTAATGATCTTATGTAAAAATTCAGTTTTCATGTTGTGATCTTATTACAAATTTTATTTTGGAGGAGAATGTTGTTTATGATCTTGGGAGCTTGAAAATACTTCTTGATACAACATCAAGAATTTTGAACCTAGCATTGAACAATTCTAGGTCACTCTTTGTAGACACCTATATTATACAACTCATTTTACATTTGTTGCCACACAGGGTTTGACATCACCATAGTTTCTACCTTTAGTTCTTATATATCTAAGGAATGTATTAGTTTCCAATTACATGCAGTTGTCCCATGTTTACATTGTCTTATTGTACACCAATAATTGTTGGATTCATGAACTAGCTCTCCAATATGGGTCTTTATTTTCTTAATTATTTCCAATTTATCTTCATTTGTGAATAGAACTTAGAAGAATGCATGAAAAATTCACATATTTATTCAAAGATCCAATGGCACACCCAAATTCAAGATGAAGACAATGTTCCTAAATGGGGATGTGCAAGTGAGGACAATTGAAACTTAACCAAGAGGAATTGATATGACCCAACATGTGGCTCAAGGATCATTATGTATATGATTTTGGACTAAGTGTAGTCATTATGTATAAGTTTTACCATATTTTAATTATTTCATTGGAGAAATCTCTCTCTCTCTCTCTCTCTCTCTCTCTCTCTCAACCTTGAATGATGACTCAATCTTTCTTAACCATGTATGCACTTCCACTTTGTTTTCAAACTCATATTAGGGGTACTCTTATGAAGTTTAAAAGTGGGTTTGTGATAGTTTGACATAGGCAATGATTTCAGATGTTACCTTTTTCTCCTTTGTGGTTTAAATATTTAGGATTCCTCCTCAAATATTTCAGGTTTATGGCCTGAGGTAGATCCCTTAGTTTATGTGATCCCTTTGCCTAGTTTGTAGTGGAATCCACTGTCTCATATATTCTACAAACTTCCTAAAGATTTATTTTATCTCTACCTTATTCAGACGATGAAATTGGATGCCAAGATCGATGAGGAAGTTTTGAATCCAAAGTGCCTGAATAATGATGTTGATAACTCCTCTGTACTCATCCTCTATTGACGATAGAGCAATAGCTCATTGCTTTTTTCTTGACCAACAGATGGGACCAAAACCCAAACTAAGTGTGTACCTAGATTTGGACTTGTGATCTGTGCTATCATCAATGCAATAAGAATCATTGAATCCCATGAAATCCAATGAACAACTTGTTGCATATTGCATCCCATAACTTATGGTTTCCTAAACATATCTAAGGATGTGCTTGGTGGCCTTCCAGTGTAGCTCATGCGGCTCCTACATGTACCTGGAAATTTCCCCTACAGCATATGAGAGATACAGTCGAGTGTGGGTGAGATATAGAAGGCTCCCCACAAGTTGTTGATACAAGATGTTTTCCACCACTGGTGTATCCCTACCATCCTCAATATGTACCAGACATAAAGGGTCTGGTTTCCAAATTGCAGTCGATCACCAAGATATCACTGACATGCATAGTCTGAGATAGTTTTATTCCTAAAGAATATTAACTAATCTGGAGACCAAGGAAATATTACAGTGGACCCATGTCCATCATAGAGAACCTGTTGTGTAGAATGACTTTGACCGCAACAGTTGTTGAGGTTGAACTTCCTATGATCAAGAGGTCATTAACATAGAGAACCAATATCAGTAAGGAGTTTGAGGTCCTCATCATGTAGATGTTTAGATCTGATTTTCATATAACAAAGTGTTGAGAGAGAAAGTAGGTATACATATTCACATACCATGCTCTTGGTTCCTTCTTGAGACCATAGAGGGACTTCTTCAGTTGACATACTAAGGATGAGTTATGAATGGAACCCTAAGCCTACTAAATGGAAATCTCCTATGAGATATCCCCGTGAAGAAAATCATTCTTCATGTCCATATGGTGAACTTCCCACCCCCTGGTTGTCACAGTGGCAAGGGCCAACCATATGGAGTCCATCTTTGCTACGAGAGAAAATGTCTCATCATAGTTTATCATGTGATTCTACTAAAATCCTTTGGCAACCAATCTTACGTTATACCTGCTCAATTGTATGTTTGTTGCATTCTTGGTCATGTAGACCCATCAACATATGACAAGATTCTTGTCTGAAGGAAGAAGAACCAGATCCCAAGTTGGGTTCTCGAGGAGAGATTTATACTTCTCCTGCATGGCGGCTTTCCAGAAGGGATTCCATGTAGCCTCTTTATAGGTCTATGATTATAAAACTAGAACCATATAGTAATGCATGGGAATCATTGGTTTGGTAGTTGTTTTTCCATGAGGAAGATCCTAAAACTAAGACCTTGTCCTCTTCTAATTTTTTGGATCCCCCACAAGGTCTCATGTTTCCTGTAGGGTGGTATGTGCCCACTTAGGCATGTGTGGTGGCTGAACATTTGCATTCTCATTATCGACATGCTCATCATATTTTGAATCATATTTGGATCTCAGATATTAACCATGATCTAAGTGATTAGACTCATCATCACTGATGTCTAGTGCAAGAAGTGGTACATAGGTCTTTGCACGTGGCTCCAATGGTGTGTGCAAGGGAGATTCCTCAAATTGAAAACTGCTCTCAATGATGAGCATGTTAGTAGAGGGATCAAGTAATATATAACCCTTAATACCATATTCTTATCCCACAAATATGCATGCGGTACTCTACAGATCTATTTATTTCCTCTTTTGAGAGGGTATGTAAGCCCATGTATGTGATCCAAATATTCCTAAGTGGGTGACTTCTGGTTTTCTATCACTCCATGCCTCAAAGGGAGTCTAGTCCTTGATGAAATATACCATATGAATAATAATTTGTGGAACATAAATATTTATCAATCAGTAATGGAACAACAAGATCATAGCTAGAACAATACCAGAATAACACCAGAAAGAGCACCTTTATTAGAGATATCACTGTTCACTTGCCTTTTTGAGGGGGAAACCTCCAACAAAGAATATCTCTATTACAATAAACTCCAAGGCAAAAATACCCAATTCCTCCTACTCTTATTTATAATAATTCTACCTTCTAAGGAAACTTCTAGAGGAAGATGTTTCTAGAAGCAGAAGCTTCTATTAGGTCTTCTTACATTGACTTATTCTCCTTTATTTATATGTTGATGATATCTTGAATGAAATCATATGTGATAAATTGTTGATAACTTAATGTTTATATGTTATGGTTAAAAATGGTAAAAGGTGCTCAATATTGATTCAACCACCCCCCCTCAGTATTGATGAATATTCCAACAAATATAAAATGGTATATTCTTACTATTTCAGACTGTTATATCAACTTAGACATTGTCCACATAAAAAAAACTAAATAAATAATAATGTTACACACTTTTTACTTTAGTCGCTAAGAGAGATGGGTTCAAAAGTGAAAAAAGGGAACGTTGAAGCACTAGCCCACCATGGACTAATAAAATTGCTTATGTGTGATGTCCTAAGAATGTATCATTTATATCTCCCTTGCTAGGATTTTGATATTCAACAAGTAATATTTCATAGCTCTATATATTGGAGTTGTTCTAAAACTAGAGCCAAGTCCCACAAAAGAGTCCAAGATTAAAAAAGAGGTGATGGATAGGGAAATTAATAGAAATAAAATGAGAACCCATAGAAAGATTAAAACATAGGAGGTAAACAAAGACATTCCCACCAATGCATAGGATGTAGACAAAGATGTTGTTGATACCCTAATATAAATGAGGACACCTAAAACAATCCCTCAAAAACTTCAAAGAGAAATATCCTCAAAATACAATAAGGGACAAATCATCAAACAAAGAGCTAGAATCAAGTTTCAAGTGGTAAGGAAACTAGAAATTGTTCCACAAATTGCTTAGAAGAGGTTCTCACTTCTATCCCAACAAGGAACATTGAATACACTCATGAGGCTTCCCAAACAGAGAAAGATGATCTTAAGACCCAAGACCTCATTACTTATTTAAAAGAAGCAAGTGTGGAGGCCCTTAAATGAAACACTTGCAAAATAAAGAAATGAAATAGAAGGAACAAATACAAAAATTTCCTTGCCTTAGCCCAAGCAACATATTTTTGACTTACAAGAGAAAATTTAGATCCTTAAAATGTAGCATTTGTATAACAAAAAGTAGCTTGAGGATGAAAATTTGGCATTAAGAGCATAATTGGAAAGGAAAACAAAAGAGATTGAAAATATAATTGAAAGGATTCTTGTACTAGAGGAATATGCCACTAAGGACATTGATATTGTGAAATATACCAGATAAATTCTATTATGTAGAACATAATTATTTAGCAACCAGTAATGGAACAACAAGATTATAGCTAGAACAATACTAGAATAACACTAGAAAGAACACTTTTATTAATGATAGCAATGTTCACTTTCCTCTTCGAGGGGGAAACCTCCAGCAAAGAAGATCTATATTACAATAATCTCCAAGAAAAAATATCCAATACCTCCTAATCTTATTTAAACTAACTGTACCTTCTAAGGAAACTTCTAGAGGAATATCTTTCTAGAAGCATACGCTTCTATTAGGTCTTCTTACGTTGACCTATTCTCCTTTATTTAATAGGACTTATTAAATAAAACATATCATAATAACTAATTACCCATGAAGAGGGGTTAGGGTCGGATCCTAAAATTCCCTCCCCCTTCAAAAATAGCCTTGTCCTCAAGGATGAAGATGTGGAAACTGATGGAGTATGGTTGATGGTTCCCAAGTCACATCCTCTGGTGATGTGTCCTTCCACATGATCAACACTTCCTTGATAGTTCTACCATGAAACTGACGTTCACGTGTATTGAGGACTTCTTATGGTTGGAGCCAAAGGGATCATACTTTATCTAATTCTGGAAGGATGGTTTGGACCCTACAATTATGTCCCACCACTTTCTTCGTAGATGAAACATGGAACACCAGATGGATTTTGGAAGTAGCCGTAAGGGCTAAGTTGTATTCCATTGAACCAATACACTTTATTATCTGGTAGGGCCCATAAAACTTGGGTGCCAACTTGTGATGTCCCTAGGCTTTGAGATATGTTTGCTTATAAGGTTAGAGCCTAAGAAACACCTGATCACCTTCCTGAAATCCCCTTTCTGAACGATGTTGGTATGCCTATTGCTTCATGCGATTTTGGACCATGTGGAGGTTGTCCTTCAAATCTACGAGGGTGGTTGTGTGAACTTGCAGTATTGTATCAATAGATTAGACCTTTGATGTGCCTAGAAGATAGGTAGTGACTCTAGGTGGGCGTTGGCCATACACTTCTTCATATGGGGTCATTTTAGTGGTTGTATGATAAGAATTATTGTACCACCATTCTTCCAAGGCGAGCCATTGCACCCACTGGTTTTGTTTGTCTGAAGCAAAAAAATACAATTAGGTTTCCAAACATTTGTTGACCACTTTCATTTGGTTGTCAGACTAGGGGTGATGGGATGTGCACATGTTTAGTTTGGTGCCCTGCAATTTAAACATCTCTTTCCAAAATGTTTTTATGAAAGTGGGGTCAAGATCAGATGCAATAGAGGTGGGCATGCCATGTAACTTGAAAATCTAATCAAGGAAAACTTGTGCTACTAGGGCTGGTGTGAAAGGGTTGGGTAAGGCACAAAAATTAGCATACTTAGAGAGGAAATCAACCACCACCATGATGACAGACTTCTTCCCATCTTTAGGAAGGCCCACTATAAAATCCATGGATATTTTTTTCCATATAGAATTTGGAATGGGTAGGGGTTGTATGGCACCTAGAGACTTGATAGTTTCACCTTTATTACGTTAGCACACGTCACATTCTATGACAAAGTGAAGGATATCCTTTTTCATACTTTCCTAGAAAAAATAACGATGGGCACGAGAATATGTCTTTTGGAAGTTTGAGTGACCCGCAATAATTGATAAGGGAAACTCATTTAAGAGTCGTGGCTTGAGTGTTGAAGAGGGTGAGAGAACCAGGCGATCCTTATATCTGAGAATATTTTCCTACCAAGTGTAGTTGATGGGAGGATTAGGGTCCTCCTGAAGGTTTTGAATTAACTTGGAGAGAGGCGGGAGTGTTAGCCAGTCTCGGTATACTTCTTCAATCCAATAGGGACCAGTAAGGATAAGGAAAAAAAGGAGCCGAAATTCTCATGTTGGTGTGATAATGCATCGACTACTATATTATCTTTGGCATTTTTGTATATAATTTCATAATCATAACCCAAAATTTTGGTTAGCCACTTATTTTGTTATGGGGAGGATAGTTGTTGCTCCAAAAAATATTTCAAACTATGGTGATCTATTTTGATATGAAAACAATGTCCCAAGAGATATGGCCGCCATGTGTGCATCACATTGAGAATGGCCATCATTTATTTTTCATATGTATATCTGCCTAGATTGTGGCCACTCAATGCTTGGCTAGTAAAGGCCAAAGGTTTACCATATTGTGTGAGCATTATGCCTATACCAGTGCCAGAAGCATTTGATTCTTCCACAAAGGTTTTGTTGAAGTCAATAATTTCTAGGATAGGAGTAGTGCACATGGCCCTCTTCAATTTTGTGAAGTCTTTCTCAACAACAAGTGTCCAATGAAATGAATTATTCTTAATAAGGTCGGTCAATGGCTTAGCAATTTTTCCATAATGGTGGACAAATTTCTTGTAATATCCTGTGAGACCAAGAAAACCCCTTAGGCATTTTAAGGTTGTGGCTCATGACCACTCCTGCATAACTTGTATCTAGTTTGGGTCCACTTTTACCCCTTCGCGACTGACAATGTGTCCCAAGTATTCCACGTCGTTGTCTCTAAATGAACATTTGGTATTTTTGAAAAACAATTGGTTTTCTTGCAGGAAGTGAAGAAATTTGTCCACATGAAGAAGGTGGTTATCCCAAGTGCGAATGTAAATGAGGATGTCATCAAAGAAAACCAAGACAAACTTTCAAAGGTAAGGTTTCAATAGTTTATTCATGAGACTTTGAAAGGTGGATGGGGCATTGCAAAGGCCAAAAGGCATGACCAAGAATTCAAGAATTCATAATGTCCTTCATGACTTCTGAAAGCAATATTCAGAATATCTGCCTCCTTCATCCGTATATGGTGATAGCCGAAGCAAAGGTCTAATTTGGTGAATACACATGCACCTTGGAGTTCATCCAACAGATCATCAATGAAAGGAATGGGAAACTTATCTTTGATTGTTAGTTTATTCAGGGCATGAAAATCAGGGCACATGCACCAAGAACCTTCTTTCTTTAAGACCATCACCACAGGTGAAGAATATGGGTTGGTACTAGGGTGAATTTCTCCCACCTCCAACAATTCTTGTACCATCTTTTCTATTTCATTTTTTTGAGAAAATGGATATCTGTAGGGACGTACATTGGGGGGTTGACTGCCCGGAAGGAGAGGGATGTTATGATCATGATCACCCCTGGAAGGAGGTAAGGTTGTGGGAACCTCAAAGAACTTGAGGTACTTTTCCAAGAGGAGTTGCAGACTGGGAGGAACGACCTGAGAGGCCTGTTCAATGACCTGGATGGAATTAAATTGAGCAATCAAACCAGTGTGTCCTTTCTTCAACAATTTTTCCATCCTGTGAGAGCTGATGATTTCATGAGAGCCTACTTTGAGACCTTAGAGAGTATAGGGGTGAGCGTCTTGGGTGAATCTCATATATAATTCTTGATATTCCATTGTGATTGGTCCCATAGTGCGAAGCCATTCCACTCCTAATACAATATCACAACCACCCATGGAAATAGAGAACATGTGGGTTTTCAGATGATAATCACCCATTTGGAGTTTGAAATTTTCATAACGCCCCCCACACTTCACAGTAGCACCATTAGTGATGAGGATTTGACAATTAGAAACAAGTCATACAAAGAAATGGATCTCATCAACAAACCTATGATGAATAAAATTATGGGTGCTACCACTATCAATCAATACCACCACCGACCTATGTTTGATGTAGCCCTTGAGCTTCAATGTTTGCGGGGCCAAAATAATCGAGAGTGCATGAAGCGATATGACATGTTCCTTTGGTTCCACAGGGGTTACTATTGGAGCTTC
The DNA here is from genome assembly GCA_900067695.1 of Picea abies. NCBI lineage: Eukaryota > Viridiplantae > Streptophyta > Pinopsida > Pinales > Pinaceae > Picea > Picea abies. The sequence goes on along the minus strand of CBVK0100201391.1, from coordinate 8,618 downwards.
GACGTGATCACTTGGATGAGCCTCCTCTGGGCCAGGAGCCTCTTCAGATGGGATGTCTTCATAGGGAGAGGAAGTTGATGCATCAATCTGGAAGAACTTTTGTTCTCTACATTTATTCCCTGGGGAATTCTTTTCATCATAATAGTAGAAAATTCCTTGCTTGCGATGTTTCACCATTTCTGCTGGAGATACATTTTGGACCTTCAATATTTCTGTCAGAGCTGGGTGAGCCCCGGGTTGAGGATGGGTCAGAACTGGAGCCTTCATGGGTGGGGCCTGAAGGATGGTCTCGGCTTCCTTTGCTAATTGACATGCTTGGAACCAGGTAATAGGATGATGCATGTTCACATCTCGGATGGCATCCTGTAAGCCAATGATAAAACAATCAAGATAAAATGCATCAGATAATCCCTCAGTGCTGATAGCCAACTGTTCAAATGTAGTGATGAAATGTGTGACTGGTCCAGTTTGGCGTAACTTAGTGAGCCTACCCAAAAAATGTGATTCCCTATCAAAATAGATACAAACTGTTTTAGTGAACATGTTCCAAGTGGGTATTCTTGGGTAAAATTTCTTATGCCACTGGCACCACTTCCATTGTTCTTGATCCAAGTACAAAACCCCTACATGGAGTTTGGTCTCATCAACCAAAATATTATGGAGGGAGAAGTATTGTTCCATTTGAGAGACCCACCCTACTGGGTTGGATCCATCAAATTTATGCATGTCAACTTTGGGCACCTTATTCCATTAGTGTGGAGAACCCCAAGGGGAGTGGGACAAATGAGTATGCTCATAATGGGAATGTTGAGGGTCCAAGGGGAGTGGGACAAATGAGTATGCTCATAATGGGAATGTTGAGGGTCCTCTACTTTGGGCTCGACCTTCTTACCTTTTGTGAATTGCTGCATGGATTCATGGATGGATACTTTGACTTATACTTGGAGGGACTCTTTGACTTCAGCTCGTATGGTAGTGCTGATGGTTTCCATTTCCGTTTCTAAGTTGAACATCCTAGTCTTCCAGTCTTCTTGGGTCTGAGCTCTGGTGGTTGGGATGGTAGCAACTTAGGTAGTGGATGACGTGCTTGGATGGAAATCAGGGCCACAAAAATTGAGATGTACCAGGGTGATCAGGTAAAGGAGAGGATTCCAATGGGATAGGTTTCTTCAACAGTTTTTCCATCCTGTGAGAGTTGATGATTTCAGGAGAGCTCACTTGGAGACCTCGAAAGGTATAGGGGTGAGCATCTTGGGTGAATCTCATATATAATTATTGATAATCCATTGTGATTGGTCCCAGAGTGCGAAGCCATTCCACTCCTAATACAATATCAAAACCACCCAAGGAAATAGATAACATGTGGGTTTTCAGAGTATAATCACCCATTTGGAGTTTGACGTTCTCACAATGGCCCCCACACTTCATAGTACCACCATTAGCGATGAGAATTTGAAAATTAGAAACAAGGCTGACAAAACAATGGATCTCATCAACAAGCCTACGATGAATAAAATTATGGGTTCTACCACTATCAATCAACACCACCACCAATCGATGTTTGATGTAGCCCTTGAGCTTCAATGTCTACGAGGCCAAAATACTTGAGAGTGCATGAAGTGAAATGATGGGTTCCTTTGGCTCCACAGGGGTTACAACTAGAGCTTCAATGTGATCACTTTGTGGAGCCTCATCTGGGTTAGGAGCCTCATTTGATGGGATCTCTTCATAAGGATATGAAGTGAATGCATCAATCTCGAAGAACCTTTGTTCTCTACATTTATGCTCTGGTGAATACTTTTCAACACAATAGTAGCAAAGTCCTTTCTTGCAGCATTCCACCATTTGAACTGGAGATACCTTTTGGACCTTCAATGTTTGTGTCAGAGCTAGGTGAGCCCTAGGCTGAGGATGGGTGAGAACTAGAGCCTTCACGGGTGGGGCCTGAAGGATGGTCTTTGCTTCCTTTTGCTAATTGAAATGCTTGCAACCAGGTAGTAGGATGATGCATGGTCACATGAGCTTGGATGGATTCTTTTAAGCCACTAATAAAACATTCAAGGTAAAATGCATAAGATAAGCCCTTAGTCTAGATGGCTAGTTGTTCAAATGTCATGATGAAATATATGACTGATCCAGTTTGGCGCAACTTGGTGAGTCTACTCAAAAAATGTGATTCCCTATCAAAACAAGCACAAACTTCTTTAGTGAAGATGTTCCAAGTGGGTATTACTGGATAACATTTCTTATGCCACTACCACAACTACCATAGTTCTTGATATAGGTACAAAACCACTACATGGATTTTGATCTCATCATCCCAAATATTATGGAGGGAGAAGAATTGTTGCATTTGAGAGACCCACCCTATTGGGTTGGATCCCTCAAATTTATGCATGTCAACTTTGGGCACCCTATTCCAAGAGTGTGGAGAACCCCAAGGGGAGTGGGAGGAATGTGTATGCTCATAATGGGAATGATGAGGGTCTGTTGCATTGGGCTCTACCTTCTTACCTTTAGTGAATGGTTGCATGGCTTCATGGATGGTTGCTTGGATTGTTGCATGGAGGGAGTCATTGATTGTTGTTTGTATGGTAGAGGGGATGGATTTCATTCATAATTCTAAGTTGGATAGCCTAGTATCTCAGTCTTATTGGGTCTGAGCTCAGGTGGTTGGAATGGTAGTGGCTTAGGTAGTAGATGAGGTTTCAAAACAGAAATTGAGACTATAAAAAGTGAGATGTACTAGGGTGATCAGGACAAAAAGAGGAGTACAATGGAATAGTTTTCAAATAAGGGTGTCTTCAAAGGGGTGGGACCCCAGAGAAAAAAAAGGCTTAAAAGTGAAGGGTATCACTGCAATCATAATGAAGAGAGGAATGCAATGGACTAGGTTACAAATAAGGGTGTTGGCAGAGTTATACTCTGAGCTAAAGAATACTACAGTGACGAAATGGCCAAATGCTTAACATGGAGAAATGTGTAGGAATTTCATAACCAGAATGTAGTAGACACAGTTACATGAAAATAGATCTTGTTTTTTATGTTTATGTTTATGTCCCAAGGGTTAGGTTATTCAAGGTTTCTATAGACAATGGTTTACCTTGTGTTATAGCTCTCTGATATACGTGCGGGGTCCAACAGTAGTACTCAGCCAAATATCTTAGGGCACCAACAAAGGAGGCTAGATCATTCCCTTATATGTACTACCCGACTACTAGGGTACTACAGAGTATCTTCTTGATTGTTATTCTTTATGGCATTGTAGCATTCAAGTGCTCGATTAGTTTATCTATGGAGGCCTTTAGGATATCTAGGTCAATTTGTATACATGTGTTGTCTGATGCGCTACCACTCGAAGGGGTACCAATAGGGGTTACAAGGGTGGCCAACAATGTGCTCTTAAGTACCACTTGTAGTTCTTGCATGTATGATTCCCCAGTCGTGGGTTTATGTGCAGAACAATAGATATCTATAACTTACAGATGTTGGAATACGTCTCTACCCTGGAAAAAAAATTACCCCACAAGTTCTGCCCAAGAAGGAGCTCTTATACCACTTGCAATATACCAAATGAATAATAATATGTGAAACATAAATATTTAGCAAGCAGTAGTGGAACAACAAGATTATAGATAGAAAAATATTAGAATAACACCATAAAGAGAACCTTTATTAGAGATAACAATGCTCACTTGCCTCTTCGAGGGGACAACCTCCAGCAGGGTAGAGCTCTATTACAATAAACTCCAAGACAAAAATATCCAATGCCTCCTACTCTTATTTATACTAATTCTCTAATTCTACCTTCTAAGGAAACTTCTAGAGGAAGATATTTCTAGAAGAAGAAGCTCTATTAGGTCTTCTTACGTTGACTTATTCTCCTTTATTTATTAGGCCTTATTAACGAATGTCAGTCTTTATTGCATAGAAAACATATCCTACTAAATAATGACCCATGGAGAGGGGTTAGGATCAGATCCTAATGCTTGAAAGGTCTATGAGGAGATTTGTTCTGAATGTGGTTATCCAAGTTAAGTGCCTCAGCCCAAAGCTTGGGTAGTAGAGATCTTTCATGCAACAGGCAAGTGGCCATCTCCTTGAGGGATATGTTCTTCCTCTCATCTACTTTGTTATGTTGTGGAGTATAAGGTACTATGTGTTGCAGCTATATGCCTACCTATGAACTAATATGTTGGAAATTTCAATTCACATATTCCCCCCAATTGTCTATGCAAAGGATTTTGATCTTTCTCCCAGAATTAGTCTCTGCATGTGCTTTGAAGTCTTTGAGATGCTCAAAAACTTCAGACTTCTTCCCGAGAAAATACACCCAAGTGTATCATGGTAATTCAATTAATAAATGTAAGAACGTACCTTGATTTTTTGAAGGACGAATGAGGAAAGGGTCCCATAAGTTCCTGTGGATGAGCTCCAAAGGAGAGGAGGCTCTCTAGGCCTTCCCTTTCTCAAAATTTTCCTGAGGATGTTTTCCAAGAACACATCTTCGACAAACTCCTTTTGAAAAGTGTATGTTGGGAAAGTGAGTGACCATATCATATTTTCATAGTTAATGCATTTATTTGAAATTTAGATGGAAAAATATATCGTGCCATAATCTACTAGCATCATCAACATGCATCAGTAGTAAAGAAGAATCATATTTAGCAATGAATTTACTGAAAGTATACAAACAAGATTGGTGGTTTACCTCACCAATAACAATTATGGAGTTATCACACATATTATATATGGTTATAGAATTAGGTTTTAATTCCACCCTTTTCTTGTACCAGAATGCATTATTTAATAAACAGAGTAGATTCACGGAGAATTTTGGAACATGCAAGACGTTCTCCAAAATTCTGTGTGGGAGTTTTACTCTCCATTGGTCAATGATCTCAGCTAAGATATCATCTCCCATGAGGATGGGAGGACACATGCATGCAAAAATAGAATATAAAACATTCTCTATTGTTTCCATATGGTGGGATACGCCTGAATATAAGAGCCATGCATTAGGAGAAGAGTTAATGGCAATGCGGGCATGAGAGTTACCTCGTTTGTATTGATCTTCTAGATTCTTCTTGGCAGCTTTAGGAATGTGATCCCTGAGGTTGTTCTTCTCAAGAATCTGCACCATCTAATCAATTTGTTTCTTCATGCATGCATACGTAGGATGATAAACATAGTTGCAGTAACCGCATTTGGTATTCCATTTCTTTCCTTTTCCACCTTTCGAGCCCGAGGAATCATTGAAGGGTTTGGAGTTCCCTTCCTTCTTTGGCTTTGTATGCGTCTTTCTCTTACCTTTTTTCTTGGTCTTGGACTACATGTGTTACTACTTTCATGCAAATAAAGTGCATACGCACTGGGTTCCTTGATTATCCCCATCTTGATGAGCTTATCTTTATCATGTGTGAGGGATTCAATAAATGGGTCCAATGTCGGCATTTTCTAGGCCACTCCTGAAGTGAATTTGTTTGTATGAAATGATGAGACGAAAACAACATAATCTGGACCAAGTTTTGCTAAGATAGAAAGGATTAACTGATTGTGTTGAGTGGATTTTTCTATTCCAAATCCCTTTAGATGAAGGAGGAGGGACTCTAAATTAATAAAGAATTCTTGGATGTTGTCAAAATTCCTCGAATCTGAGGAATTTAGCTTGACCTAGAGCATATGGCCTCTCATTTTGCAATGTCCCTAGCTAGGCTAGATGGAGATTTCATGCTTCTGCCCCTAAATTATTGTTTCTTCTTAAGTGAACGTGTTGTTAACTTCTTATAAAGTAGTTACTCAATGAGAAATATTATCAAATAGATAGAAAACATCCATTTCAAAAGATTAGAGCAGATAAACATGGCAACTTGTTATGGGTGGAAGTTCCCATAATCAGTACAATGATAACTAATGGTTGTAATAATAGTTGCAAAATACTACTAACCACACAAACTAAAGGTTTCCAGGAAGCATCACTATCTACTACAGAAACACACAGAAAAACCTAGAATGATTTAAATCTATGAATCACAAGGCTCTCCAATCCCTCCACTTCTCTGCTCTAGTTATGTCCTCTCTATAGTCGGCCCTCTGAACTCTTCATAACACCTTCATAGATTTTGTTTGTTGCAAACCACCAATCTACAGGGGTCTTCATCGGATGCTTGTAGGGTGTCACACTAGGCCTCATGGGATGACCCTTAACCTGCAGGGATTCCTTCTGCTATGGTTGCATGAAACCCTTTGAAACCTGTGTATCTGGAGAATGGTCTCTTCCTGAAATTCACAGCAAACACCTTGTGCCCACTGATATACCTCCAAATCTCTCCGAAATAGAATCAAGCACCACAAGGAACTCAAAGAGAACTCTGGATGAATTCTCGTATTTTTCTAGCTAGGGTGGATATTGCACCACCAAAACAAAACCTGCAATGGAAGGTTTTTTCCCAAAACCCCAATGAAAATGTTGTCTACAAGAGAACTCAATAAGATATCAAATAATTATGACAAGGGGAAGGGTTTCTCCTCTATTCATCCTTCCTTTGGACCTTCTATATATTTCCCCCATTTTTACCAAATCAAATATTTTTCCTCCAACTCTAGTTAAATATAACTATTTATTTTATTTAATGACACTTTTAGGGTTTGTCAATATTTTAACCTAGTGACACTTCCTTGACTCCCTTTTTCCTTGTTGACTATAGCCTACTATATTCTTATAGGCTATTGAGTCACCACTCCCCATCATGGTCAATTGGAAGAGGACATTACAATCCTCTCTTCCCAAGATTTCTTATCCTCAAGCAATTCTAGATCAGGGTGTTGTAATATCTGATCCCCTTCCCAGGTAGCATATTCTTTGAGAAATCCTCTCCATACAACCAAATACTCTTGAATTACCCTGCTCCTACATATTCATTCCCTAATGTCAACTATCCTCTTAGGAGCTAGAACCAATTGTCCTTCCTCATCTAGTGCGGGAATATCTGCCGAAGCAGTGACCTGTTGTCACAATGCCTTCTTGAGGCAAGATACATGGAAGGTATTTTGGATCCTACTGCCCTCTGGTAGCTCCATCTCATATGATACTTCCCCAACTCTCTTGATCACCTTGTAGGGACCGTAAAAGTGGGGATTAATATTATTTTCACCACTACTTTTCATCGACGACTATCTGTACAACTGTAATCTGAGAAAGAGGAGATCTCCAACCTCAAAGTTGCATCCTACCTTGTGTCTTTCTGCATACATTTTCTGTTGATTCTAAGTGACTTGAAGATTTTCCTTCAAGACTCTTAAGATGTCCTGAATTTCCTATAACCATTCCTTGGCCTTGGGAGCTTTGTTATCTCCAAACTCCAAATATAAAAAATACCGAGCATAATATCCATACAATGTCATGAATGGGATCATCCCGATGGACATGTGATGAGTGGTGTTGTAGCAATGGTCATCGATATGCAACCATTTTATCCATGCATGTCGTTTCCCTAACACATAGTTCCTCAAGTACCCCTCAATCCATTTGTTGACTATATTGGTTTTCCCATCTATCTGGGGATGATAGCTAGTGCTAGGTGTCAACTCTCTCCCAGATAAACTGAACAACTCCTGCCAAAATGCACTGAGAAACCTCTTATCCCAGTCACTGACTATGTTCCTTGGAAGTCCATGGAGTCTAAACACCTCCCTGAAGAATAGATATTCTACCTAATATGCATTGTACTCTATAGGAATAGCAAAGAAGTGCGCATATTTAGTCAACCTGTACAATACCATGTAAATACAGTCCCTTCCTTGCACCTTTGGTAATATTGTGATGAAATCCATGGAGATGCTTTCCCATTTATGTTTTGGTATCGGTAAGGGTTGGAGTAGTCCTACAGGATGTGTGAACTATGACTTGATTTGTTGGCAAGTCATGCATTCCCTCACATAAGTAGGTACATCCCCTTTGAGACCCTTCCATGAGAATCTCTCCCTAACCTGCCTATAGGATTTCATATACCTCTGGTGCCCGTGGTGCATCATGTGATGCCCTCAAAACCGTATCCTTGAGTGTGGACTCCGAAGCAAGATAGATCATGTCTTTGTAGAATATGATGTCATCTACTACCTTGTAATTGTCATCCTAGATACTTCCCTCCATCAACTCACAAGCAAAGGTATTCTTGGAGTATTCCACTAAGAGAATGGACTTCCAGTCTGCTGAGATCTTTGTCATTGAGAAGGTTGCAGGTCTCCTAGATAAGTCGTCAACAATTATATTCTTCTTCCCCTTAACATATTCAATGTTGAAATCATATATGTGTACCTTGCTCATCCATTTATGTTATCTCTCATTCAAGTCCCGTTGCTCCAAGAAATATCTCAATTTGTTGTGGTCAGTCTGAACCATGAAGCGTCTTTGTACCAAGTACTATTTGAATTTGACCAATGCATGCATGATGGCCAACATTTCCTTATCATAGATTGGATAAAGCCTCTCAGGATCCCTTAGCTTCTTTCTCTCAAAAGCTATTGGATGTCAGTTCTACATCAATATTTCCCGTATCCCTTCACCGAATGCATCACATTCCAGGACAAAAGATTGCATAAAATATGGAAGTGCCAAT
>CBVK0100201381.1:0-14208 GCA_900067695.1 Picea abies | reverse complement strand
GACTTCCGGCTCCAACATTTCTGGTGCCATTACCGCGGACGAAGTTGAATATTTTCCCTGGATTTGAAAGAAAAAGATCAACTGATTCTGAAGGTGCATTAGATATCAGAACTTGAAGATTGCTACTATGCACCTGGCGACTCCATTGTGATGACTCCACTGGGGAGAACCTGCTCTATCAATTGTGGCTTCGAGAGGAAGGCACATGCGGTCTCATCCACACCTGCCTCTAGCGACACCTGAAGCTGACTCAGAAGCAGTGCACAGAAAGGGAAAGAACTCTGTGAAAGAAGTTTCCATCGCCGAAACAGGTATTTCCCCACCTCCTTCTGTAAAAACTCCACTTTCTTCCTCTCAGCTTCCTAGTCAACCTCCCTCTGAGGTTTCCCGTTTTCTGAATTTTGGGAGTGTTCCTGCTAAGTTTTCTTCTCCTGGTCTAGTGTCAGAGGGAGAGGTCCTTGTCACTCCCCCTTCCCTATAAGTTGTGCCTCCACACCAACATTTCTCAGAAGGTTTTACTACCCCTCTTTTTATTACTACTGTTGCACAGAGAGAAGCAGCTGCGCATTCTGGTCCATTAGACTTCTCTCTGTTTTCCCCCTTGTCTCCCATGAGAACCTTTTTCCCGACATCTCCTGGTCACACTCCTTCTCCTCCTAGTTCTCCTCCACCTAATATCCCTATGGCTGGTGCTAATCCCCCTCCGACTAGAATGGATGCCATAGTCGCTGCTAGATATGCTCCCTTAATCCCACCTCATCCTGTGAATCCTCTCCCTACTGGAGACTACTTGAAGTACATGCCCAAGTTCACTGGGGAAGGAGACATAACTGCAGAAGAGCACCTGGCTGCTTTCTACAGTTATGCAGACAATTTGAACATTGAAAATGAAGATGTCTGGATGAGAGTCTTTGTTCAGAGCTTGGATGGTGAAGTTAGAAAATGGTTTAGGGGACTGGCCCCTGGATCTATCGTTGGAATCGAAGCTCTGGATACTGTTTTCCTCTCCCTTAATCCTACCTCATCCTATGAATCCTCTCCCTGCTGGATACTACTTGAAGTACATGCCCAAGTTCACCGGGGAAGGAGACATAACTGCAGAAGAGCGCCTGGCTTCTTTCTACAGTTATGCAGACAATTTGAACATTGAAAATGAAGATGTCTAGATGAGAGTCTTTGTTCAGATCTTGGATGGTGAAGTTATAAAATGGTCTAGGGGACTGGCCCCTGGATCTATTGTTGGGATCGAAGCTCTGGATACTGTTTTCTTGAGGTAGTGGGGAGATAGGAAAGATTACATATATTACATGACTGAGTTTGGGTCTTTGAAGAAATAGGAAGGAGAGTCGGTCTCTGACTTCTCCAAAAGGTTCAATAATATGTATAACAAGATTCCTACAGAGGTAAATCCCTCTGAAGCATCTGCTCAGATTTCCTATGTTGGTGCATTTGACCTTGACTTCTGTCTTTTATTAAGAGAAAGAAGAGCCACCTATTTAGCTTAGATGCAAGATGCATCTATAGAAGTGGAATCCAACATACTAGTGGTTGACAGACTAAGGAACCAGGCTGACGCAGACAGAAGAAAGGGAAAATCAGAAGCCTCAACTTCCAGACCATCACTGCCCCACCCTTAAGCGAATGAGCTGACCCAGGTGGTGAACTTTCTGAAAGAAGAGATGGAGAGATTAAAGGTGGAAAGGAAACAAATGAACAAGGGCTCTCAAACCACCGAGAATAGAGGAGGTTTCAGAAGGCCAACTAATTTTTCTCCTCCAACTATGCACAGAGAGAAGGAGAGAGACAGGGACGACCAAAGAATTCAGGCTCCCTTCCAGAACAATTTTGTGGCCGATGAACAAGAGAGGAAAACAGATGAGCCTGAGCCTAATATCCATAGCTTAGAAGTCACTCCTCCTTTCCCTCATCTGACTCAGTCAGCTTACGAGGAGTCTCTCATGGACAATCAGCTAAACGAATTGAGCAAAGGAGATAAAGCTAGTGGCGGTCGAGGTAGGTACAACCTGAGATCCGACAAGAGGATAGAAACACCTGATGTTCCTGAGCGATCCACTAGAACAGAGAAACCTTCTAATGAAGTAGCAGACGCCCACAAAGGTAAGAAGGCTCAACCCCTCTCTCCTATTGTCCATAATCATGTTCTTGAAATTAGAGAAATCCCAAAGCCCATGTCTTCTTTCAATTTCGAACATGAGATTCAAAAGATCAGGATTCCTGTGCCACTCACTAAGTTAATTAAACATGGGGAATTCAAAAAATGCTTCTCTGAGCTGTTGAATTCTGAAGCCTCATACTCTCTCACAGACTCCATAAACCTCCAAGATGAAAGGCCTGTAGTTGTCCTAGGTCCCATGGTAGAAGACAAAGATGATTCATCCCCTCCCTTCTACACATCCCTGAACATACATGACAAAGTGTTGCATAATTTCCTTATGGATTTAGGGGCCTCCCACAACCTCATGCCCAAAACTGTTATGGAAGAGTTGGGACTAGAAGTCACCCGAGCCTATCACGACCTCTATTCTTTTGACTCTAGGAGGGTGCAATATTTGGGAGTCATTAAGGACCTGGTGGTTTCGTTTTTTCAGCTGCCCATGAAGAGTATGGTCATGGATATTGTGGTAGCTGATGTTCCCCCCAAGTTTGGAATGATATTGTCAAGATCTTGGATAAAAAGGTTGGGGGGAACCCTGCAAATGGATCTCACATATGCCACCATTCTGGTCTTTGGAGGGGAACATAGGACACTGTACAGAGAAGCCCAACTGGCCTACATAATCAGTGATGAAGCCAAACCTACCAATCATCCCGTCTATGCTTTGGACACTGATTTAGGCTCCAGTTTACTACAGCTTACCAACACCCCTGAGGCTCCTTTGCAAATTAGAAAGCACCTCAATCTTAATCAGGAGAACACCCCTCCTACCACCTCTGTTTGGAAGATGTTCTCTGATGGAGCTTCTTCCAGTATAGGTGCAGGTGCCAGAGTGGTATCCTTCTCAAGAGACCATATCTCTATCATACAAGCTGGAATTTGAAGTCACCAACAATGTGGAAGAATATGAAGCCCTGGTTCTGGGATTCAGAGCTGCAAAGGAGATGGGAATGAAGGAGATGGCTCTGTTTGGAGATGCAGAACTGATTGTCCAGCAGGTCAAAAGTGTTTATCAGGCCAAGCATCCTCGACTCAAGAATTACAGGAACGAGGTATGGGATCTAATTGATAGTTTCTTCTTAGCTTTCAACATCTCTTTCATTCCAAGGGAATAAAATGCTTCAGCCGATTTCCTAGCTTTCTCAGCTAGTCTGCTCAAAGTTCCTGCACTGCCCACTGCCGGGTCTGATGTAGAAATAAGATACATACCCTCTGTACCAGACAATGTCAAACATTGGAAGGTGTTTGAAGATGATCCGGAGATTGAGAAATTCCTCCAATCGATTGATGACTTTTCTACATCACACATAGATGAGGATCCTGACGTGGAAGGTGACCACCACCCTGAGGAGTTTTTGAATGAAATGGCTGACCACCATATTATTCAACTACCGAGAAATCACATACCAAGAGGTCTGATCCCATTAGAAAGATTGTTCGATGGAAATGATGTGGCAGTAATGGGAAGAATCTCAAGTGATAATGCTGATACAGCTGAATGCAACATAGGCACACCTGAGGAGCCTAAATTGGTCAAGCTGTCAAAAAGTTTGATTGAGGAGCAGAGGGCCGGATATACTAAGTTGTTGAGAGAGTTCTCTTATGTGTTTGCATGGACCTATGAAGATCTCAAGACGTATGACACATCATTCATTGAGCACAAGATCCCACTGAATGAAGAGGCCAAGCCATTCAAGCAAAAGCTGAGACAGATAAATCCCATGTTGTTACCTGTCATGGAGAGGGAAGTGAAAAAGTTGTTGGATGCCCAGATCATTATCCAATTGAGATATTCTGACTGGGTGGCCAATTTGGTCCCAGTAAGAAAGAAAAGTGCCGAAATCAGACTCTGTGTTGATTTCAGAAACCTGAATAGAAACTCAAGGAAAGATAATTACCCCCTACCCAACATGGAGCACATATTATAGAAGGTCACCGGTGCTTCCAGAATATCCATGATTGATGGTTTCTCTAGCTACAATCAGATATCAGTCATGCCTGAAGACAGGGAAAAAAAAGCCTTCACCACTCCTTGGGGCACATTCATGTATGCCAAAATGCCTTTCGAGCTGATGAATGCAGGAGAAACATTTCAGCGAGCCATGTACATAGCCTTCATCGGAGAAAAAGATAAGTTCGTGGTGATTTATCTGGACGACATCACAGTCTTCTTCAAGACTGATAAAGAGCACTGCTGCCACTTAAAAAGAGTTTTCCTGAAGTGTTGGAGATATGGCCTATCTTTAAACCCAAAAAAATCATTGTTTTCTATGAAGGAGGGAAAAATATTAGGCCATATAGTATCAGCAGAGGGGGTGAGAATTGATCCTGACAGAGTAGAAGAAATTCAGGCCCTGTCACTTCCTAGATCTAAGAAAGAGGTTCAGACATTTTTGGGGAGGATTAATTTCCTGAGGAGGTTCGTTTCAAATTTTGTTGAGTTGGTGAAACATATTACGGCCATGCTCAGGAAGGGCCATGAAATAAAATGGACTTCTAAACCCAGAGAGTCTTTTGTCCAAATAAAGAAGGCGTTGACTGAAGTACCTGTGCTAATCAGTCCTGATTATTCCAAAGACTTTCTGATATTTTCTTTTGCTTCCTGTGATACAGTAGCGACAGTTTTGTTGCATAAAAATGATAAAGGGCAAGAACAACCTATTTCTTTCTTTAGCAAGGCGCTAAGAGATGCATAACTTCGATACGAGATCATGGAAAAGCAGGCCTATGCCTTGGTGAAAGCTCTCAAAGATTTCAGAGTCTACGTCTTGCATTCAAAGATCACTGCATATGTCCCTTCAACCTCTGTGAAGGACATTCTTATACAGCCTGACATAGACGGAAGAAGAAGCAAATGGATCGCTAAGATCCTAGAATTCGACTTGGAAGTCAAGCCTACCAAGTTAATAAAGGGGCAAGGTTTGGCCAAGCTCCTGGCCGAATCCAATTATAAAGCCTTGGAAATCAATTTAATCCATGAACAAGCTGGATCATCCGACAGAGGTTCCCAAGGCAACGTACTACTAGCAGCATGCCCCCGGTACAAACATATCTTGTATTTCCTGCAAGAGTTGAGACCCCCTGACGGGATGGAAAAGAGCAAGGCGAGAGCTTTGAAAATCAAAGCTGTCAAGTATTGCATTATTGAGCACGCTTTGTATTGGAAGGACCCTCAGGGTATATTGTTAGTATGTCTGGACCAGCAGCAGGCCCAGAAGGTTATGAATGATTTTCATAGCGGTCTCTGTGGAGGCCATTATTTTTGGAAAACCACTGCTCATAAGATCCTCCGAGCTGGGTACTACTAGCCCACCTTATTTCCTGATGTCTGCAGGGAAGTTAGAGCTTGTATCAAATGCCAGAAGTTCTCAGGAAAGCAGCAGCTCAGGTCCGTGCCATTGAAACCTGTGGTGGTCTCAGCTCCTTTTCAGCAGTGGGGACTGGATTTTATTGGGGAAATTCATCCTCCCTCAAGTGGTCAGCACTGATGGATTTTAACAGCAACTGACTACTTTACTAAATGGATAGAAGCTGTCCCTACCAGAAGCACTTCCCACAAAGTAATCATTAGCTTCCTGGAGGACATCATTGCTAGGTTTGGCTGCCCTAGCAAAATCGTCACTGACAATGCTTCCCCATTTCGGTCAGAGCCTCTGATTAAATTTTGTGAACATTTTGGGATTTCACTGATCCACTCCACTCCTTAGTATCCTCAGGGGAACGGGCTGGCAGATTCTTCTAATAAAAGTTTAATCAAGCTTATCAATAAGCTATTGGAAGAAAATAAAAGAGCCTGGGACTCAAAGCTCAAATTTGCACTTTGGGCCGATCGAGTGAAAACGAAGAAATCCCTGGGTCTTTCTCCCTTCCAGCTTGTTTATGGGATTGAGGCAGTTTTCCCCATGCAACTTTCCTTGCCTGTGGCAAGCCTCCTCCAAGATTATGAAGGGGAACCTAACCATGTGCTCCGAAGAATTCACCAGATGGTGGAGGTGTAGCAGATCAGAGAGCAGGTCCTAGACAGAGCTTACAATCGACAGCAGAAGATCAAGTAGGTTTTTGACAGGAAGAACAAAAAGAAAGAGTTCGAGCAGGGTGATCTGGTACTCAAGTGGGATGCACCCAGGTAGGAGAAGGGAAAACACGGTAAATTTGATGCCCTCTGGTTCGGACCTTTCAAGATCCTTGAAGTATTTTCCAATAACACTTACAGGTTGCAGGATCTGGAAGGCAATGAAGTCTTCAATGGCCCAGTTAATGGGCACTTCTTAAAAAAATGTTTTATCTGAGCCACAGTCGACTCATTGTGTTTAGTTTTGTAAATATTGTTTTGTGTTTTTGTTTTTTGTTTTCTGGATTAATAAATGACTCCATAGCCCAACAACAAAGGCACTAAGTCTGCAAAAGAGTTCTTAGAGCATCNCTCTATCCCCCATGGAGCCAAATGTTAGCGATATTTTTTGACAAGGGGGTTAGATATCAAAAGAATGGGTTAAAACCCACTTGTCCAAAGTTTCGGGCGATTATAAGCCCGTGGTAAACAGTAAACAAGACTGGGCGGTCCAGATTTGCCCGCCCAGATCAATGGCGCACAGCAAAAGTCGGACCCCCCTTGCCTTTCGATCTTTAAGCAGAGGGGGGGGGTCCAGGATCGGGGGCACAACTCTCTGACGGCTCAGATTAGCGCGCCCGGATCAACGGCAATAAAGAGCCTCTCAGACCCCCCTCGCCTTTCTACCTTTAAGCGGAGGGGGGGGTCCTATGCAGTCTCTTATTATAGCATCTATATCCTTTATTGTTTGTAGCATACCCTAAGAAGATACCTTCATCAGCCCTATCATCATATTTTCCAAGGTTATCATCATTATTCTTTATGTAGCATTTACTCCCAAAGACTCTGAAGTGTTTGATTGAGGCAGGTCTTCCGAACCATAATTCATAAGGTGTCTTGTCACTTTGTGGTCAGAGGTGGGATTTGTTAAGCACATGGACTATTGTGTGTATTTCTTTTACCCAGTAGGTTTGACCAATGTTCTTCTCATTCATCATTGACCTGGCCATTTCCTGCATTGTTCTGTTTTTCCTCTCAACAACTCCATTTTGTTGTGGAGTTCTTGGGATTGTGTATTCTCTCTTGATCCCATGCTCATCGTAGAATTCCTTGAAGTCTCTTGACATAAACTCTCCTCCTCGATCTGATCTTACTACCTTTAACCTCTTTCCTGTTTGAGTCTCTGTTAAATCCTTAAATATTTTAAACTTCTCAAATTCTTCAACTTTTTCTTTGAGAAAGTCAACCCAAGTAAGTCTGGAGTAATCATCGATAATCAGCATGAAGTAGTTTTCTTTCCCTATGCTTTCCTATCTTGATGGTCCACATAAATCCATATGAACTATTTGGAGTGGTTTCTCTGTTGAAGTAAAGCTCTTGGACTTGAACTATGTCCTGCTTTCCTTCCCTACTTGACATGGTTTACACATTGAATCTTGGGGCTTTGATATTCTCAGAATATCTTTTACTGCCTCGAGGTTTTTGAGTTTGATTAAGTGGTCAAAGTTTAGATGTCCAAACATCCTAATCCATAACCAGATTTCATCATGTTTTCTTAGATGACATTCTTCTCTATTTTCTTTCAGCACATATACATTATTTGTTGTCCTTATGCCTTTGGCCACCACTTGTACTGAGTTTACAAACTTTATCTTGCAGTCCTTGGACATGAACAACACTTCGCATCCTCTATCACACATTTGACTTAAACTGAGAAGATTATGTTTCATCCCATCCACAAGTAGAACATCTTGGGATTTTCCTTTTCCATTACTTAAGCTCACCATCCCTTTACCTTTTATTTTCCGTGGAGCATCATTTCCAAAGGTTACGCTTCCTGATTTTCTTTCACTTAGAGATAGAAACTTTCCTTTGTCTCCCATCATGTGTTTGGAGCATCCACTGTCTATATACCAAGGGTTCATTTTTCTTTGAGTAGACAATACTAATCCACACTTGTCACTTTCCTTCCTCTTCCAAAACTTGACATTTTCAGCAAGGGATTCTGAATCCGGTTCATAGTTCCTTAACCGACAGTCAATAGATTTATGTCCAAAGTTATGACAGGTGTAGCATTCAACCTCATTATTCAATAGGTCAAACTTATTGTTGCAGTGTTGCCTACTTATTGACTATTGATTATTTCTTGGCCTCCTTAGTTGTATGTGTCTAGAATTAATTTGGCAATTTGCAATCTGTGAAGGATTATTACTTGAATGTATCATTCCTTGTTGTGGGAAGTATTTATTCCTTTGAAATCTTAATTGCTCATGTCTAAGTCTTAAGGATTAATTTACAACTTTGTGACCAAATTTAGAACAGTGGAAACAATAGCCATAGAAAAATTATTTGTACCTAGAAAGTGGTTGTCTTCTTTGAGTAGATCGATTTATTTCTTATTGATGATGTCTTTCAGCAGAGAGCGCATTGTTTCTTCATTCTACAGATTCAGTCCTAGCACCTTTTTCTTTACTCGTCCTGGGAGGCTAATTGTCTTCCTTTGTTTCTGCAGGTTTGTTATTGTCATTGGTTGTACTTTTGACAAACTTGATGGGTTCTTCATTTCCTGGCTTCCCACTACTTGATCCCTTTTCATAGCCCAAACCAACTTTCAACTTTGGATTCCTTTGCTGATTCAGAATGGTGGCTAATCCTTCTGAGGCTTTGATACTTGATAGATTCTGATTATACAAGGCTTGAAACTTCTCCATTTCTTTCCTTGTTTTCACTACTTCTTGTGCTAATGCTTCACATCTTGCCTTCTTTTCTAATAGTTGTTGTTTAAAAATCTCTTTGATTTTCTTTGCCTCTTACAATTCTACTTTTGGTAGGACAAGGTCTTCATCAGGTTCTTTACTGTCTTTCTTGAACTGTATCAACAATTGTATTTTCTTTTTGTTCTTGATTCTTAGTCTATCAATCTCTTCCAATGCACTGATCAGTTCTCCTTCCATGTCAACCACAACTTCTTCTTCATTAACATCACTCCATGTGTTATTATTTTCATAGTCCTCTTTGGCCATAAGTATGAAGTCATTTAGTTTATCTTCAATAGATGAATCATTGTCTTCATCATCTGAAGGATCATCATAATTGTTTACGCAAAGACTTTTCTTCCTAAAGTTATTCTATTTAAATAAATTTATGTGTTTGTATTTCTCCTCATCATCACAAGTCTGATCCTTTCTTTTGTGGGGACATTTATTTTCAAAATGACCTATCCTACGAAAATTAAGGAATTTGAAAGGCAATTTACCTTTGCATTTTCCTGATCCCTTCTTCAGTCTCTTCACAAATTTTGCTTCAATTTCATCGGGCTCAGAATCCTCATTCTTATCTACTTTAAATGATGCTTCTCTGGAGGTTGGTTTATCTTTAACTATTCTCATTTCATATGCAGTCAATGTTCCTAGAAGTTGATCAAACTGCAAGGTTTTTAGATCATTAAGTTCTTCTATAGCAGATACCTTCAGGTTGAACCTATCTGGGAGAGATCTCAATATTTTCTTAACTAAAGAAGGTTCCGCAATTGTTTCACCAAGTGCCTTCACTGCATTTACCATTTCTTTTACTCTCAGAAAGTATTTTCCAATAGTTTCATCTTCCTTCATCTTCAACTATTCAAACTGTATTCTGTAGGTTTGAAGCTTTGCATCCTTTACCTTCTCATTACCCTCATAACTGCTAATGAGTTTGTCCCACATTTCTTTGGCAGTTCCTAGGTGCATAACTTTTATGAATTCTACTTTTGCAAGCCCACTCAAGATAGCATTCATAGCCTTAGCATTGAAGCTAAATTCTAGTTTGTCATCTTTATTAGCTAGCACAACTGGCTTTACATAACCAGTATCTACCACATCCCAGACATCTACACCTAAATCCATTATATAGGTTCTCATTCTAACTTTCCATAAGGCAAAGTTTGTTCCATTGAATAGAGGGGCCTTATTGGTTGAATTTCCTTCATGGCTTGACATGTTTAATCTCTAGGATCTACCCTTAGATAAAAGGGGTCGGCTCTGATACCAATTGTTGGAAAACTGAGAGGGGGGGTGAATCAGTTGTTACCGTGCTTAAACAATTATGCTTCTTTTAAAATATTTACAAGTCACTCAATGATGATCACAATAATGTAGGGAAATAAACAAAGGCACATTCATCATCAATCACATATATGAGAAACACAAAGACAAATATTTCCCGAGGAAAGCCATACAAGGTAAAAACCTCTTTTTCTTTACATGATAAGTATTATCTACATTCTTTACATTATCATACATATGAGCACCAACTCATAATGAGGCTACAACCTCAGTTTTGCAAGATGCTACTTGCTGAGAGCACCAACTTTCTGTTTTATCTAGCACCCACTAGAAGGAAGCACCAACTCCCTGATTTCTCTAGCACCAACTAGAAGGAAGCACCAACTCCCTATGTTCAAGCACCCACTTGAACCTCTGAGGACACCAGTCCTCCCTAGCACCTCCCAACCACCCTGAATTATAAATTCTTTGTTACTAAAACTTATTACAGTGATATAAGGTTATTCAATGGCTTACCAGCCTTGTTGTTGTTCTGTTACACTGCTCTGCCCTGTCTGCATCAGTGTCTTCTACACCACCCTTGCACTTTCTCTTCTTCTGCCTTTTGTGCTCTGTGTGCAATTCCCATTCCATGCACCATTTGTTTCCTCTCCTTTTCAGTTGCTGCACAACCCTTTTTTTTCCTCACACAAGAATTACTTCACCTTTGCAATGACAACAACCACAACAATTCTAACAACAATGAAAAACTCATCTCTTCTATGTGCCGTGTATATATGGCTTCTGTCTATCTTGCGCATGCAATATTCACCTTTCCTCTGCATGCTCATACCGTGCCAATCTCCTCCACATCTCAAGTGCTCTGCGTGATCATCATCGTGTCTCTTCAGTTTCTCTAGTAGTTCAAACTCTATTATAGTCAATTTCATCCTTTCTGTTTCAGTTACGAGCTCCAACCCTCATCTTTCTATCAGTTTCCTCCATGAATCGTCCTCTTTCCACTCGCATATTCCATGTAACTCTTCAGCTCCTCTGGATCTCACATAGAAGTCTCTTCGCATCCTCTGGTAGAAACCATCAATGGTTTCTAGCAGTTACACTGTGAGGATCATCATTAGCCCTTCGATCGTGTTCAACTTCATCTGCACCGTTGGATTGAATTCATAGAAACTTGCATTTACTTCCCCATTTTTCACTTCGGCATTTCAGGATTCCTGTGGTGAAGCTTAGCACCTCTAGCTTCTTCCTCCATCTTCCATTGATGTGCCCAATGGTTGTGACCACGTGCTTATGCATAAAGTGCTTTCACGATTTCACATTTCATGAGTCTGGAGAGGAGGCATCTCGACTCTCCAAGTCACGATCCGTGAAACTCCGAGATGGAGCTGAGATCAACGGTCCACGATCTCAATGACTCTAAGGTCCAGATCTCATCGTGAGTTCACATCTCACGATTCCTTCGATGGGAGTTCTTGTCACCCCAAGTCGCGATAGGCGAAACTCCGAAATGGATCTTAGATCAATGGTCCACATCTTTTGGTGCATTGATGGTCAGGATCTTTTCATGATCTCGCATCTCGCTGATCCTTATATGGAGGTGCTCGTCTCTCCAAGTCACGATAGGCGAAAATCCGAGATAGAGCTCAGATCAACGATCCATGTTCTTGGTGATCTGACGGTCCTGATATTTTCACGAATTCACATCTCACAGTTCCTTAGGTGGAGGTTCTTATCACTCCAAGTTGTGATAGGCAATTCTCCGAGATGGAGCTTAGATCAATGGTCCAGAACCCTTGGTGATCTAACGGTTGTGATTAAATCGTGATTTCACTTTTCACTGTTCCTTAGATGCAGGTGTTCATCACTCCAAGTCATGATATGAAAAACCTCGAAATGGAGTCTTTAACATCCTCTGATCTTGTGCCACGTGTCCTCTTGATCAACGGTCAAGATCTTGTCATGATTTCGCATATCGCAATTTCGACATTCCTTTGGTATTGTTTCTTGACTCTCCAAGTTGTGATTCATGAAACCCTGAAGTGATGTAATCCTGCTGACGTCACACATGGATTGTGCCACATGTCCTTTCTATCGTAGGATGCCACCTGTTCTTGCTGGTGTGGTCTATCACATTAACCTCCTGGAACTAACAAACCAAATTCATCCTCGATCCAATAGGTAGGATCATTTTTCCATTTCACATTTCATGATTTTGGCACTCTTATGATGAAGCATCTTGAGCCTTGACCCCTGATCCTACAGCCCAAATCTTCTCGCGAATTCGCCACTTCACTATTTCACTGCTTCACGATTTCGTCCACCTTCACGATTTCATCCACCTTACGATTTCGTCACTTTGCGATTTCACTATTCTTGCCATCATTGTGCTTTTCCATAGTTGATCTTTGCCATTTTTTATCTTTTCCATCACTGTTCTTGCCATCACTGATCTTTTACATCATTGTTCTTTTCCATCACTGTTCTTCCCATCGTTGATCTTTTCCATCGCTGTTCTTGCCATCAATGACAAGCTTACTCCCAACTGTAAACCTTCCAACAGTTTCTAAGCATTACTCTATTTTGAATGTGAACTGTTGTATGCACTACCTGTGTCCAAAAAATATCTATCAATTTGTAATCCATTAGTATTGTTTGAGCCATTTCCCATGTAATTATCATCCATTACGATAATGCTCCTTTGTCTTTGACACACTCTCGAACCAATCTAGTTGAGCTCTTAAATTCTTGATGACCTACTGATCCTTTTCATAACCTTGAACACTTTTCTTTTGCTTCATCAATTCTTTCTTGGATGACTTGTTTTTTTCTCTTTCTTTCCTTAGATATTTAATTTCACTGATCAATTTTTCTTTGTAATAAACTTTTGCTTCATCATATTCTTCCTCTTCTGAATCTTCCTGACATGATGAGCATCTTTCTTCTTGTTCTGTATTTGCATCTTCTTTGGAATTTTATGATTCTACGATGGGTGAAGAATATATGTCATGTAACTTATCCCAAATTTCTTTGGTTGATGAACATTTACCAACCTTTTCTCTTACCGATTTAGGTAATCCTTCCCAGATGAAATCCATTACTATTTTTTTATTCTTCCTCAATTCCTTCTTGGTTGCAGTCTTTTCCCTTTTTGAACTATCATATCCTGTAACAACTGATAGCCAAATATAATGTCCATGTGCCTATAAAAATACTTATATCCTTCTTCTCCACATCTCATACTTAAGACCATTCTGACCATTAAACATTGGTACTCAATTATCAGAATAATCCATGATCTCCTTCCAGTGGTTAAACTGTTTCTTGAAGGAACCTTGCTATGATACAAATTGTTGGATTAGTGAGAGGGGGGGTGAATCAGTAATAAAGCAATTTAATCCCTTTTAAATATATAATCCAAGTGTTATATCAATGAATCATTACCATCCAATAACTACAGAGTAAATAAGCAATGAACAAATGAACAATCATACACATACACAGTACACCAATGTTTTACGTGGAAACCCAAATCAGGAGAAAACCGCAAAATGATTTTTCTTATATGACTTGAAGAATTACATTCATTGGAAGCACCAACTTCCTTTGTTTTTTAGCTCCAACTGGAAGGCAGTTCCAACCCCCTAGTTTCTCAGGCCACAACCTGAGGGAAGCTCCAACTCCCCAATTCTCTGGCTACAACCAGAATGAGGCTACAACCCCCTATGTTCTTTGACTACAATTGGAAGGTGGCTACAACCACCTATCCTTGCCCCTTCCTGCCACCCTGAAGTAGAAGTAGAATGCTGGAACCACTGTCACACTATCACTGTGAGATATACCATTGTAAACCTGTACCAATAAATCTAAACCATGCATCAACCATGCATCAACCTGTACCTCAACCTGTAATCAACCTGTACCATAAACAAGTGCATCAA
>CBVK0100201379.1:0-34637 GCA_900067695.1 Picea abies | reverse complement strand
ATCGGCAAAAACCATGTGCCAAAAACCACCTAATATCATGTGGTCCCGGAAATATGTCGTCCTGGAAATATGTCGGCCTGGCGATAATATGTCGGCCCGAAACCGGCAAAAATATGTCGGCCCAAAATTATTTTTTTTTCGGGGGTGTTGCCCCCGAACCCCCGCGCGGGGGGCTCCGCCCCCCTGCACCCCCCCTCTTACCCCCCTGCGCGCAAAGAATATAACACGTACCCAACACTTTGGCACCCTTATCTATTGGGAAAATACTTCCAAATTAAGACATATCATCAAATCCTCAAGTATTTTCTGGAACAACGCCTTTCCTCCCTAGAGAAACAAAAATGGGTGACTAATATTTTTGGATATGATTATGAGAAAATTTACAAGAAAGGAAAATACAATGTGGTTCCTGATGCACTTTCCCGAAAATACGAATATGAAGGATCCCTTTTTTCTCTCTCCTTCAGTGTACTAGATTGGCTCCAAGCTATTCGCCAGGAATGGCTACATGATCCCAAAAGTTTGCATATGATACAACAATTGTAGTCCAATTCTTCAGGTTCCCCAAGGTACTCTTGGTTCAATAATGAGCTTCGATACAAAGTTCATTTGTATTTAATTAAATAGTCAAAACTTAAATCCATGGTACTTTTTGAGCTTCATGCTACACCCAAAACTGGGCACTCTAGGTTTACCAAAACCTATGATAGGGTCAAACGTTCTTTTTTATGGGATGGTATAAAACAGGAGGTTCGTAATTTTGTGGATAAATGTGATGTGTGTCAATGAAATAAGGGAGAAACAGTAAAATATCCTAGAACACTACAACGACTTCCAATTCCACATGTTATTTAGATGTATATCTCTATGGATTTTATTGTAGGATTACCCAAATCAGGAAATAAGTTAGTCATGATGGTGGTAGTTGATCGTCTTTCCAAGTATGTTCATTTATGTGCTCTTCGACACCCATTTACAACATCCATTGTCGCTCAATGTTTCATGGATCAGGTCTTCCAAATTCATGGCATACAACATTCTATTGTCTCTGATCGTGACCCACATTTCACCAACAATGTTTGGCAAGAATTGTTCAAGCTACAAGTCACCCAATTTCATCTCATTGTAGCTTATCATCCCTAGACTGATTGTCAAATTGAAATTGTCAACAAGTGTTTGGAAACATATTTGAGGTGTTTTGCATCAGAAAGACAAAATCAATGGGCTCAATGGTTACCACTAGTTGAATGGTGGTACAACACTTCGTACCATATAACTACCCAGATGACTCCTTTTGAAGCGATATATGGACAAAATCCACCTTTAGTTCTCTCATATTTTCAAGTTGTCTCGAAGTTCCAAGTGGTTGACCAAATTCTTATAGTTCAAGAGGCTATTCTTTGTACCCTCAAAGAGAATTTGGTCATGGTCCAGAATCGCATGAAGCAACAAGAAGATCAAGGTAACTTTGAACATCAATTTGCAGAAGGAGATGAGGTGTTTCTTTGACTGCAACCCTACAAGAAAAATTCCCTCAGGGCTGACCATTTTCAGAAAGTGGCACTCAAATTTTATGGTACTTATATCATTCTCAAGCATGTGGGACAGGTGGCCTATTAGTTATCTTTTCCCGATCATTATAAGCTCCATCATGTTTTTCATGTTTCCTTCTTAAATAAGGTGATTGGAACTAAGTGCCAAACTCAAACCAACCTTTTCGAGTTGGATGAAGAAGGCTCCATTTAGCTACAACCACAAGAATTTTTGGACCAATGTGAGCATCGTCTGTGTCAGAAAACCATCAAGGAAGTGTTAGTCTAGTGGAAATATACAACTCTAGCAGATGCCACTTGGGAACCAACTACCATTCTACAAAAATTTCCCCATATCAAGCCTTGAGGACAAGGTTGTTTTTAAGGGGGAGGAAACATCAGGGACCTAGCCCCTCACGTAGGTAGAATAATATATTTCCATGTAATAAAGGTCAATATTAATAAGGACTATCAATAAGGAAGAATAATTCCAATGTAAGAAGGCCTAATAGAAGCTTTCGCTTCTAGAAGGATCTTCCTCTAGATGGTTCCTTTAATAGACATATTTAGTATAAATAGGAGTCGAGGGTATGAGAAATTTTTTCTTGGATATTATTATAATATATCTCTTCTTTGCTGGAGGTTGCCCCTTTAGAGAGGCAAGCAAACAATCCTTTGAGTAATCAAAGTGTTCTTTCTGGTACTATCCTGGTATCATTTTCATATTATTGTGGTGTTGTTCTGGTTATATTGTTGTTCATCTTCCATTTCTAGCTATTTATTTATGTTATGCATACATTTTGTATCTAGAATATTACATTTAAATATTTTTGTGGTCTTTTGATTATTGATCAACAAAGACTACTTGAATAAGGAAATCTTGGTGGTAAACATCAAGCCCACTTTATTAAGGGAAAAGGAAAGTCAAATTACAAGGAAAGAGTATGGTTTGATACCTCTAAATAGAAACATGGAGGCCTCAACCAGAAACCTAAGGGGAAAACAGATGCACCTAAAAAAATTCAAAAGAAGAAGACATTTGATAACTGTGGAAATACTAGACATGTGGAGAAGGTTTGTTATAAGAAGAGAGAAAATTTATAGGAGAAGATTAAATGCGTTGAAGGAGATGTATCCTATTTATGATGACTTGCTGATAATTTCACCTTCAAAGTTGGGACTTCTCAAGCCTTTCTATCTCATTCTACATAGAAAAAATTGTAGTTGACTAAGGGTGCACACATCATATCAATAAATATTCATCCTTGTTCACATCCTTGAATGATGTCAAGTAGAGGAAGATTTATTTCACTGATGTTTTTTCTCTCGATATTGTTGGTCAAGGTGATGTTACCTGTCGACATGGGAGGATTTTATATGTTTATCATGTGCCAAAAATAAATGCCAATTTGTTGTCTATTCCTCAGTTAAAACAGATACGGAATATTGCGTAATTTTGGCCATATCGATTCTAGGTTTGTGATTTGAAGAAAGGCCACTCGATTGTTGTCGGATGGGTTCTCGACCCAAATGGAATTATATATAAATTCGATGACATGAATCCACCTGAAAATGAACCGACTGCTATTGTTTCTCACAGTTATGGATGAATTTTAACTTGGCATGAATGAATCAGACACTTAAATAAGTCTGTAGGCACTCGTACCTCAAAACATGGTTGTTGTTCTACCTAAAGTGTTTCCCCATGAAGGAGTTTGTAAAGGTTTTGTTCTTGGAAAGAATCATCGAGCATTGTTTGACTCTAGAAAAGTGTGGTGAGAACAAAATCTACTGGATCTAGTTCAGAGTAATCTCTACTCCATCAATCTATCTTCCCTCAAAGGAACAAGGTATATTTTGACTTTCATTGATGATCTCTCTCATTTCACATGTGTTTATTTTTTGAAGAATAAGAATCTTGCCTTTGAGAATTTCAAAGAGATTAGAGACTTTGATATGCCAATGGTTTGGTGTTTTTCTTGGTCAACTCTAGACGAATGTTGAGTATTAACCTTCAAATGTTAGTAAGGATGTGTGCAATCTTGAAATGACACAAAACTAGAAAGAGCTATCTCAAGAGCCGAGGGAAGATGCCCAAGGATTGGAATATCCTTGTAGCTGGAGAAACGTGATGGGTGGAATGTAGGTAGTGGTTGTGAATGAAACAGTGGTGGTATAGATGACTCAACAATGGATGACGCAATCTACATACATATTAATAATATTGTTATTAGTACCAAAACATAAACTTAAATATATATATATATATATATATATATAATAAACTTGAGATTTAAATAAGATTTAAATCAACACATGATACCTATGTAGGTGGTGATTTGTCCCTGCCAAGTGGACATGGCTCATCACCATATGGTACCACAACCTATAGAAACACAAGAAAATTATATTTGTGCGTGCCAAAAAATAATGAAATCACTATGGTGAATTTATCAAATGTCACACATACTTATGTATGCGGTACATCAAATAAATAAGTTTCCTCTACTATCGCATCAGTGGTGGAGACTGACACTTATGCATCTACCAATGCAAAGGGTCTGTTATAGAGGCATAGTAATTTTAAAACATCATATAATAAGATATGGAAATAAATACACAAAACACACACACACACACACATACACATATACGATCATGAAGAATAGAGAGCTGGTTAAGATACTAACCTCCTCCATGAAACTTTGATGTCCATTGTCCTCCATCAGCCCATAACAAGTCTACTGACAACTCGATCATCTACGAGGCTCACATGAAAAACTATAATGTCCATGTCCCCTCTCCTAGCTTCACTTTTTTGTAGGGGCTGAAGGTGTGACCCCTCTAACAATGTCATGATCAAGCACATCTTGTTGAGATAATGCATCAAAATGTTCTTGTTGCTCCAGGCTCCGAGTCAACACTAATAAAGATAACTATGTTTGTTGGATACCTTCTGTAATGGGAGAATGTTGAGCAAGGGGGTTAGGCCTTCACCTAGGAGGAAAAGAATATAGCACATATTCATGCCTAACATGCTCTATGTCCTATGTGGAAACTAGACCCACCCCCTAGAATTCAGCAAGGTCAAAGTAGTTGACACAGTGACTGAAAAATAAAATTTACCCATAATTTCCTTAGGAAATAGAGAGGCACCTCCCTATTATTGCAGGGAAGTTTTTCAAACACCATGAACCACGTATCCATTTGGTTATCCTTAAATTTCTAGTGGACACACCAATCCATAAAAATATGTCTCTTGTCAACTAGTGATCATAGTTTGGTTCTAGGATCAATAAATAGTGACATCAAATCATGTTTCATAATATTCAAGTCTCAGACATAGTTTTAATTGATGTCAGTCTTGTAATAGTCAAACATCTTACCCTGTATTTAGAAATACTAGTTAATTTCCGTTAGGAAATTGTAATGGAAAATACAATGGAATTCAATGAAGTGACCAATGAAAATCGACTAGGCTCTCTTGTACCCCTTAAGTCACAAACAATTGATCTCAAAAAGGTTAACCCTTCATCAATTTTGATGTTTATGTTTGGTGGTTTTGGTGGGTTGGGGTTTTATGTTCCTTTGTGTGGTTGTATGGGGTTTTGATTGCATCCAAGTTCCATCTTATTTATCCTATTGCAATTTAACAAGGGAGTTCATATGAATTAGGTTGATTTTTTTAATTAAATAAAAAAATTACGAAAAGATGTGAATAAATAGTTTAATAAATAAAAAATTAAATAAATGATCACAAATACATACCTAGGTTTACTCTGAGACAGTGTTAGGATATTTTTTATGCTTGGTGAGAAAATTCCATTTTTTCATTTTTCTCAATAAATACCAAAACACAAGGCGTAGTGGTCAAAGTGGCCACAAAATGCACCTGCGGGCCATTTTATTGGGCTCAACAAGAACATTAACACATGCAAGTGAATGCTTCTATTTGGAATGTTGATTTGAGGTTTGGTGTCTTCTGATCCTTTCATAACAAGAACACCTACATTTTCCTAGAAACACACATGCATTCTTGTGTGAGCAGGATCGTGCTCACCCTCTTTCCACTTTATTATCCATCAACTTCTTGTAATAAACCACAAATACTTAAAACATGCCAATTAAAAGGAAAAAAATGTATTATATAAATAGAAATCAATAGCATCTTTTACATCTATCTAAACTTAATCCTAAGAAGTTATGAAGGAAAATTCTAATTCTTAAAACTAAAGAAAATAATATGATTTCCTTGAAGGATTGGAATTCCTACCTTAAAATTATTTATGAATTCCATAATTCCATGGACACCATTCCAAAATTTCCTAAAGATGGTGAATTTCTATGGAAGATTTGGAGTTCGTGGTTAAGTGGCTCGCAAATGGGAAATATTATGACATTGAAGGATACCAAGCTAAAAAAATTTAAAATCGGAGGGCATATCCTCATCCCTCACATACACAAGATCTTCAATTTAGTTGTCAAGCAAGGCCTCCCTAAACCCTGGACACAAAGCCTCATTGAACCTATTTTTAAAATTGGGGATAAAAAAATTCCCTCTAATTATGGGACCATTATAATTAGCCCCATTTTAGCTAATTTTTTGGATTTTTTTTGGAAAAAAATAATATCATATGGGTAGAAATCCATGGAAAAAGATCTAAATTCTATGTTGGATTTAGGAGATATCATTCAAATATGGAAAACCTTGTTACAATTAGGATCATTGCTGAGGAGTGCCACAGTAATAAAAACAATCTCCTATGTTGTTTCATTAACTTTAGAAGTGGATTTTGAGTTGAGGGATGCTACAATAAGGTTGTATGAGAATTGTTTTACCAAGTTTATCAACATCGAGGGATATTCATAAGAAATTAATTACAATATTGGAGTCTAGAAAAGTTGTCCCTTGTCCCCTACCCTTTTTGGATTATATATTGACAAGTTAGAAGTGGTTTGGAAGAAGTAGGTTGTGTTATCACATGTAGTTGTTAAGTGTCACATGTAGTTGTTATGGGTCATTCATCCTTATATTTTTTTATTTTTGATCTTTAGTATTGTTTAGGTTTTACTTTTGATCTCCTTCTTATGGTGTTCTTAGGTCTTAGCTCAAATAATTTAAGGTTGATGTTGGCTCATATCTTTGCTTTATGTCATCATCCCATCACAAGATTATATGCCATCATCACCCTCATGTCACCACTTCCATTATTGCACCTATGAGGCTTGTGTCAGCCGATCTCATTGTTTTCAACATCCATGATTTAAAGGAAATAATTTTTGATTTAGTCATTTAAAGTTGTCTAACTGTTTTCTCAAAGATTTCACTCCTAGTTTGTTGTTGTAGAAACACCTAAGTTCATACAAGAACTGCGAAATCTGTTGCAGATTGGTTGGCAGAGGGGAATTGGAGGTTAGAGTTGTTGCAGGTGGTTCTATACAATTCGAAGCATATCTATTGTTAATCCATGGTGTCCATAAACACCTTGAGTTTTTAGATCTCTTTTGAAAATTAGATTAAGGTTGTGGTTGTGATTCCCCTCTTGGGAGCAACAAATTGAGGATCCACATTACCAACCTTCCCCTTTTACCTTTTCTATAACAAATTCTCGGCTAGATACAATATTCTCAACTTATTTTACTACAATTGAACCAATATTGATGTCAAAGCCATTGCACCTATCTCTTTCTTGACCCTTGTTCTTTATGCTACAAAATCTACTACAAATTATGCTGCAAATCCCATGTTTGGTGTTGTGAACCTATAGATTAAACTCAACATTGTTATCCTCTTATCATATAACCTATAATAGCTCTTTCCCTTTACAGTTTCAGTGGTTATTTCAAATATAAAGTCTATCTACATTGAAAACTTTAAGAGCCTTGCTTATTAAAATGGTGATGACCTTGAAAATGATGATGAAGTGGCTGAAAAGATCTAAATTTTGAAGGTGATCATCCTTGCATTTTTAAGTGTTTAGGGAAATATTATATTTTCACCTACTAGAGGTATTTACATTCTCATAGGCCATCTACTAATACTTTTTGTTTTTTTGAGGATTCATTGCATAACACAGAAGAACATAGATATTTTGTAGCGCCTGACACTACGAAAAAATATACATAGATTGCTCTATAGTTGGGCTACCAAAGGCACTACAGAATCACCTAGCCAGACACAAAAAATGCACTACGGAATATGTAGAGAAGTTTTATAGGAGGGCACTACGGAATACACTACGAAATTTCCTGTAGCGGCTACTGTTACCAATTTGATCATAAAACCAAAACGACGAAGTGGGATTCTATAAATATTTTTGTGGAGGAAGATGATATCCCTATTCACTTGTTGAACAAATTTCAGCCTGATCCGGTTTGTAATTTGAGAGAAAAAATTAAAACACCAGTGCATTGTGAAATGTGCTGCAAATTCTTTGTTTTGCATAGATTATTGGATATTTGCCTTGTTGGGAGGTTGTCAGTTGTCAAGGAGGGTTTGAATGACTTCTCATGGATCCTTTAGATGTCAGGGGACACCTACACCTAAGTTTTAGCTCAATGAATACCTCATGCAGTGAGTTGGAAACAATTCATTAAATACTTCCAACAATTTCTTGAAAATTAGCAGTTTGTTGGATTTTTGTCTCTTTTGACTGTTGCCACCTATCTCCAAGGTTTAGAATCCAATGAAAGAGATGGTATTCTACCTCCTAAGTATATTTTTATGGTTTTTGTATTTAATTAAGGAGGAATCTCTTTTAGAGGGGTTTGATTCATGAGCCAAGAGAGGCTAGAGAGAGTAGGAGCAGGAAATTTCCCTGTGTGTGTTTATTTATATGTCTGATGGCATTTTATGATTGTAATCATTAATACTATTGGACTCATGAGTGATGCAACCGTGCTCACAAGCACGTCCACTCACAAGATCTTTCCTTCCTTCATGTCCCGAAGAACTCTAATGTCCTCCTATTTCCCTATTGGGGAAATCTACACCCACAACAAACCTTCACTGGATCTCCCTTTCGAACTCGAAAGATCGGAATTCGCGACTTCGCGAGGTCAGTGGTCGGACATTCAACCCTCGAATCCCTGATATTAGATGACAGTCCACGCTGACCCTTTCCTATCGGGGTTTTCCCTATCGTGATTTCACCACTCACAATATCAAACAACTCACTTTACTGACTCCCGAACCCCGATACGCTGAAACGTCGGTTGACTTTTCAACGCTTCCTACTCCGTCGAGATTTCGGACTTTGCAGTAACGCGAATCTTGATGTGGATATTTTGGGACTTCACTCCATGAAACTCTGATACCTTGTGCCACCTGTCTTCCACTCCGACTCCTGTGGCCCCACACTGTTTACTTAGCCACCGGGATGTCATGTTTCGTGATTTTGCGATTTCTACTGCAATTTTTACGGAGCTACAACCCACAAAACCCTGATGCACAATTCCACGTGTAAATCCGATAGTCCTCATGACTTGGATCTATGGTTCTACTCCTCCTGAGATTTGAACCCTTCAATGCTCTCACCATAATCTCCCTGCTTCTTCTTGAGATCTCACGGCTCATGGAATCTCACGAATGCTCCTCGGGGAATACCAATCGTCTGTTCCTTCTGATGGCATACGTGAAATGGCTAAGTGATTCTCTGCAAAACTCGTCCACTTGCATTCAAACTTGCGACGCTTCTTACGAACTTCCAGTCACAACTTCCCTACACTGTTCTTCAGCAGGTTCGAAGGCCTATCCTTCCTGAGCTTTATTGTAACTTGGAGTCTTAGAAAAGACTTCTTGTGCGCACTCCTTGCGAAAACCTTCAGACACTCCTTGGTACTGAAAACCTTCAACCCTGTGCACTCCTGCAGCAGTAGTATTTCAAATTCTTTCTCAGGTTCACAACCCTGAGGATTTCTTTGGCCTGCGCACACCTTGCATGGCTCCTGTGCTCCAAATGCACTTTTTGGGTGAATGAGGACAAAATTTAAACTATCTAAGCCTTCTGTCAATGCACTCCTTGTGGACACTTCAACTGCACTCCTTGCAGGAATTCTTGCTCAGATAGAGAAACAGTTGAAACACATTCCACTTTCCTTTCAGACTTCAAACTCTAAACATGAAATCATATATGGAGCATATAAAGAAAATGTATAACAGGAAACAAACATTCATGAGCATATCATTTAACATCCATACACAGAGAATAACACAAAACCATGAATTTGAATCAACTCCTTCTATTAATTCAAATATCTATACATGGGTGTTCTTACACAACTCTCTACATGCTCTCTTCTTCTCAATGCTTAGAATAATGTTTCAAACAAAATAAGGGTGTCTATATTCCATTTCCCTCTTGCGCTGTCAATCAATCTAATCTAGAATTAAATTCTATCTACCTGCATTGATTCATATAAATTCCTTCTACCTACTAAGGACAAGAGATAAAGGCTCAAGGTCCATTTAAAATACACCAGTGCACCTCATCTTAATGGCTCATTTAAGATTGCGCAACAACTTCAAGGAGATTTCAAAATCTGTGCTGGTGCCTTCCGCGCTGGATTACTTGATGTGGGAGATGCTCTTGCATCATACTCCCTCTCTTGAAATCTTTCATGGGCTTCTGTCCATGAGCTCCTGCATAGTCTGTCCATGATTATGAATCTCCGCTTCAGTTTCCCAGCTGGCATCTTCAACTGGATTATTCTTCCACTTGACTAGATACTCAAAGCATTGCTTTCGCCTGGTCCTCTTACTTACTCTTTTATACAGTATGCATTCCATCTGCGGCCTATCTACAACTGGCATATGCTTTTGCCATTGGATCACTGGTTGTTCTTCTCCAGTCTCCGTATCCTCAGCCTTATATGGGTACAAATCCAAGATATTGAATATTGAAGAGATTTTGATCCCATCGGGTAATTCAATCTCATAATCACTCGCCCCAAATTTCTTCAAGACCCTACATAGCCTAATTTTCTTCATCTTCAGCTTATTATATGTTCCTCTCGGGAACCTTTCCCTTCTCAAATGTGCCAGAATCAAGTCACCAACCTCAAACTAAAGTTGTCTCTTGTGCTGATGTGCTCTGCGCTTATACTCCTGGCTTGAATTTTGCAGTCGCTCCTTCACCTGGCTATGAAGTTCCTTCATCACCTCTGCGAATTCTTCTGCACTAGCACTCCTAGTCGCAGTCTTTTTTGAATCCCTCAGTTAAGAAATTCCCCTCGACTGCATGCCATAACAACCTGAAATGGACTCTTCCCTATGCTCCTGTTAACTGAGTCATTATATGCAAACTCTACTTGTGGCAATATGTAGTCCCACTAGGTATGGTGCTCTGTCACCAAGCTTCTCAGCAAGTCCCCCAGACTTCTGTTTACCACTTTTGTCTGTCCATCTATCTGAGGATGATAAGATGAACTAAACGACAAGTTAGTTCCCAGCTTTTTCCACAAGGTCCTCCAAAAATTCCCTATGAATTTGGTGTCTCGATTCAAAACTATACTCCTCAGCAACCCATGAAGTCAAATGTCCTCTTTGAAAAACAGGTTCGCAATGTGAGTTGCGTCACTGGTCTTATAGCATGGAATGAAGTGTACCATCTTAGAAAATATATCCACCACCACAAATATTTAATCAACACCTCTTGGTGTCCTTGACAACCCCAATACAAAATCCATGCTAATTGCATCCCATGGTCTCTCTGGTATGGGCAATGGTTGATAAAACCCTGCATTCTACTTCCTTCCCTTCAAATGCTGGCAAATTTTGCATCTGTCCACGAATTTCTTGACATCCACTCACATTCCTGGCCAAAAATATGACTCATTCATCTTTGTGAATGTTTTTTCATGACCAAAATGTCCTGCCAATCCTCCACTGTGTTTCTCCTTCAGCAAGTTCTCCCTCATGGAGAATTTCAGAATACAGAGTTGATTGCCCCTAAACAACAATCTTTCCTGGATCATGTACTCTATCCACTAGCTTCTGTCTCTAAGAATTGGAATCTCATCTACTTCATATGCTTCCTTAAATTCTGGATCATCAGCCTACATGTTCCTGAGATCATCAAAACCTAAAGTTTTGACCTTAAACTCCTGCAACAGTAAGCACTTCTTGCTCAAAGCATCAAACACTTTTTTAGTAGTACCAGCAATATGTTTAATCACAAAATTAAAATTCTGCATAGACTCAACCCATTTGACATGTTTCTGATTCAACTTCTCCTGTTGAGTCACAAACTGCAGTGCATGATTGTCACTGTACAAAACAAACTCTTTCAGGATCAAGTAATGCCTCCATTTCTTTAATTCATGTATGATAGCATAAAACTCCTTATCATAAGTGGATTACTTCAATTTTTCTTCATTCAACTTCTCGCTAAAGTATACTATCGGCCTATCTTCCTGACTTAAGACTACCCCGATTGCAAATCCACTTGCATAGCATTTCACCTGAAATGTCTTCTAGAAATATGGCAACACCAAAACTGGTTGTTCCATGATCTTCCTCTTCAACAGATTGAAACTTTTCTCAACTTCTTCGGTCCAGTGAAAAGACTTGTGTCTTTTCTTCACAGTATCCATCATCGTTGCACTGATTCCACTGAAATTCCTGATGAACTTTTGGTAGAAACTAGCCAATCCATGGAAACTTCTCACCTCAAAAATATTCTTCGATGATGGCCAATTCTTGATTACCTCTACCTTATCTGGATCCATCCTCAACTCACTTGCCGAAATAAAAAACCCCAAGTAAATGATTTCTATCTTCATGAATGAGGATTTCTTCATGTTTATCAACAACTTCTCCTGCTGTAGTTTTTGCATCACTGTAGCCAAATGCTTCAGATGCTCTGCCACTGTCTTATTGTAAACCAGTATGTCACCCAAATACACAATGAAAAATTTCTCGATGAACTCCCTCAGGACTTCGTTCATTAACCTCATGAAGGTACTCGACGCATTTGTTAAGCCAAACGACATAACAAGCCATTCATACAAACCCTCGTTTGTCTTGAATGTTGTCTTCCATTCATCACCTTCTCTCATGCGGATTTGGTGATAACCACTTTTCAAATCAATCTTTGAAAAATACTTCGGTCCACTCAAGCAATCCATTAGATCATCCATCCTCGACAATGGAAATATGTACCTGATGGTTATCTGGTTAATCGCCCTCGAGTCGGTACACATCCTCCAACCTCTATCTTCCTTCGGACTGAGTACTGTTGGAACAACACATGGACTCAAGCTCTCCCTGACTAAACCTTTGTCAAACAAATCTTGGACTTGCCTCTTGACCTCTTCATTCTCTTGCGGCGTCAATATGTATGCGGCTTTGTTTGGAAAACTAGCTCCTGGTATGAGATCAATGTGATGACTCACACTTCTAATCAATGGCAACGAACGAGGTAATTCGTCCACTATGATGTCAGCGAACTCTTCCAGCAGTTCCTGAACTTCTTTTGGTAAATCATCCACCCTTGTGCTAGTCAGAACAATTCTTGGCTTTCTGACCACAATAAACTATGGATCCTCCTTCTTCTTAACTTCGTTAAGGAGTTCCTTCCCACTCATGAGAAGTACAGTGTTGCTTGCTTCCAACTTCACCTCCTTATCCTTTATCGGAAGCAACATGTGTGTCCTCCCATTCTTCTCTAGGGTGTATGTGTTCACTCTCCCATCATGAATCACATTTCTATCATATTTCCATGGTCTACCCAGCAATAGATGACAAACATCCATAGGAATGACATCATATAAGATCTTATCGTTATATCCTCCTATCTTGAATTCAACTAAACATTGTTTAGTGACAGTTACCTGGTGTCCTTTTTGTAGCCACGAAACTCTATATGGGATTGGAGGATTAGTCGTCTCCATCTCCAGCTTCTCTACCATCTATGTAGAAACAATATTATCCATGATACCACTAGCTACAATGACCTTGCATACCCTATCCTTTGTCTTTCAAGTAGTCCTGAAAAGTCTGTTCCTTTGGACTGAACTCTCCACCTCCTTCTCAGGTGTCAAAAGGAATTTTCGCATCATCAACAATCTTCCGCCTTCAACGTCTTCTGCCTCAACATCCTGCCTCTATGCCTCGGCAATGTGAGCTTCTCCCCCTTCCTTCTTCTTATCTGGACACTCATAAGACTTGTGCCCATTCTTTCCACATGTGAAGCATGTGATTACTCCACCTCTTCCTCTTCCTCTGCCTCTAGTACGAGAAAAAGTGTTGTTGTCAGCATAATCTCCTCTCTGCTCATTATGCTATCCTCTTTGTTCAACATATGGCCCTCTCTGTGAGGTTCCACCCCTCTCTGTTCGAGTTGGAGGTTTCTTCCAGTCCTCCTTGGGCTTCTGGGTTCTTTCCTGGGCAACTGATTTTCCTCTGGCCTGACTTCTACCTCGACCCCTCTGACTCTTGTTTCGGCTCATCTTCTCTTCCACTTTCAGAGCCATCTGATAAGCATCTTCCACCGTTCGGATGGTTACCATGCTCATCTCATCCTGGATATCATATCTCAGGCCATTCATATATCTGGAAACTTTTTCATCATCGCTATCCTGATGACCTGCCCTGATGTTCAGTTTGTAGAATTCCTTAGTGTATTCCTTCACTGTCATCATCTTTTGTCTAAGGTTCTGCATCCTCCTGAACAGAGTAATTTGGTAGTCTCTAGGGATGAATTTCTCCTTTAGCTTCACAATCATTATGTCCTACCTCTTGATCTTCTTCTTACCCTTGTAGCGTCTGTCAGCTTGTAGTTCATCCCACCACAATGTTGCATGTCCTTTCAATCTCATGACAACATACTTGACTTTCTTGTCTTCTTCGACGTCTTCATAGTCAAAGTACATGTCAAGAGCTCTAATCCAGTCTAGAAGCTCCTCTGCATCCAAGTTTCCCTCATAAACTGGAATGCCCATTTTTTCTCTTGCACCCATCCTCGCAGTAGCTCTGATCAAACGCTTGTTTGATTCATCTTCGGTTGTAACTTCTTCTTCTCTTTTCACCTCAGCTTCACTCTCAGAATCACTCAGATCCTCTGCACTGACTGTGCACCTTTGCATTGTATCCATGTCTTTGAGTCTAGCTCATAGATCATGCATATGTCTCTCCATGACTGGATCAATCATCTGCCTGCCTATTCTTCTCAACATTTCCCTATCCTCTGGATTGAGTGTCTGCATGTCCCTTCTCCTGGGCGGCATGGCGAATTCTCTTCTCCTCTGCTACAAAAAGCAAAGAACCTTTCTATGCTCTGATACCAAAATGATGTGTATCATAGTTATTCTTATCTCTTATGCCTCCCTCACCTGAAATATACAGACAAGAATCAGGCTCTGATACCAAAATGATGCAACCGTGCTCGCAAGCACATCCGCTCACAGGATCTTTCCTT
The DNA here is from genome assembly GCA_900067695.1 of Picea abies. NCBI lineage: Eukaryota > Viridiplantae > Streptophyta > Pinopsida > Pinales > Pinaceae > Picea > Picea abies. The sequence continues at coordinate 19,687 of CBVK0100201379.1, read as the reverse complement.
CCTTCATGACCCAAAGAAATATAATGTCCTCCTATTTCCCTATCAGGGAAATTTGCACCCATAGCAAACCTTCACTGGATCTCCCTTTCACACTCGGAAGATCGGACTTCGCGACTTCACGAGGTTAGTGGTCAGACATTCAACCCTTGAATCCTGATATCCGATGACAGTCTGCTCTGACCCTTTCCTGTCGGGGTTTTCCCTATCGCAATTTCACCACTCGCGATATCAAACAACTCACTTTACCGACTCCCGAACCCCGATACGCCGAAATGCCAGTTGACTTTTCAATGCTTCCTACTCCGTCGGGATTTTGAACTTCACAGTATTACGAATCCTTATGCGAAGATTTCAGGACTTCACTCCACGAAACTCCGATACCTCGTGCCACCTGTCTTCCACTCCGACTCTTATGGCCCCACACTGTTTACTTAGCCATCGGGATGTTGCCTTTCATGATTTCGTGATTTCTGCTGCAATGTTTACGGAGTTACAACCCACGAAACCTTGATGCACGATTCCACGTGTAAATCCAACAGTCCTCATGACTCAGATCTATGGTCCTGCCACTCCTGAGATTTGAACCCTTAAACACTCTCACCGTAATATCCCTGCTTCTTCCTGAAATATGACGGCTCACAGAATCTCATGAATCCTCCTCGGGGAATACCAATCATCTGTTCCTTCTAATGGAATCTGTGAAATGGCTAAGTGCTCCTCCGCGGAACTTGTCCACTTATGTGCAAACTTGCAATGCTTCTTAGGAACTTCTAGTCACATCTTCCTTGCATTGTTCTTCAGCAGGTTTGAAGGCCTATCCTTCCTGATATTTATTGTAACTCAGAGTCTTAGAAAATACTTCTTGCGTGCACTCCTTGTGACAAACTTCAGACACTCCTCAGTGTTGAAAACCTTCGACGCTGCGCACTCCTGCAGCAATAGTCTTTCAAATGCTTGCTCAGGTTCACAACCCCAAGGCTTTCCCTAGCCTGTGCACTCCTTGCACGACTCTTATGCTCCATATGCACTTTTTGGGTGAATGAGGACAAAATTTAAACTATTTAAGCCTTCTGTCAACGCACTCCTTGCGGACACTTCAACTGCACTCCTTGTAGGAATTATTTCTCAGATAGAGAAATAGTTGAAACTCATTCCACTTTCCTTTTAGACTTCAAACTCTAAACATGAAATCATATACACAACTTATAAAGAAAATGTATAACAGGAAACAAACATTCATGAGAATATCATTTAGCATCCATACACAGAGAATAACACAAAACCATGAATTTGAATCAACTCCTTCTATTAATTCAAATATTTGTACATGGGTGTTCTTACACAGCTCTCTGCGTGCTCTCTTCTTCTCAATGCTTAGAATAATGTTACAAACAAAATGAGGGTGTCTATATCCCGTTTCGCTCTTGCGCTCTCAATCTATATAATCTAGAATTAAATTATATCTACCTGCAATAACTCCTATAAATGCCTTCTACCTACTAAGGATGAGAGATAAAGGCTGAAGGTCTGTTTACAATACACAAGTGTGCCTCATCTTAATGGCTCATTTAAGATTGCGCAACAACTTCAAGGACATTTCAAAATTTGTGCTGGTGCTTGTCCAGCTATCTCTTGCCTTCCACGTTGGCTCGCTTGATGTGGGAGGTGCTCCTGCATCAATGAGAGATGTGATTTCATATTGTAATTATTTTGTTTTATATATCTTCTTATTTGAATATATTTCATATTTGAGGATCAAAGTCTACCAATGATTTATGCATCCATAAGGAGCAGAGGATCTATTTTATTTTTTCCCACGATTCATTGTTTTATTCAAGTATTTGTTGATTTATTAAACTAAGAGGTCTATGTTTATTGAACATTCTATCTTATATTTTCCTTCTTCTTTCTTCCATATATCAACATCTAATCTTGTTTTCTGTTGAGTAGCTTTAGTGATTTCAATTAGTAGAATGCTTATTACTCCATTTCCCATTGGTGTAGCCTAATGATCTGCATTTTGTTGCCCTCTCCCTTTATTTCTCCATATTGTTGATCCACCTATTCAAAACAAAACTTATCTTTTACATTTTGATGGGCACTAGGCTTATCCTCTAGCAGTCTGAGGGTGACTCTCAGTGCTAACAGGTTGCATCAACCAAATGTTATCGATCTTCTTATTTATGCTTACAATTTTATTCTTATGGTGAGGAGTCCCTACAATCTTGGAAATAAACTAAGAATCCTAATGGATTTTTGGTCTAGTATGGGTATGACTATTAATACTAACAAAATGAAATTCATAATAATTAAATCCAATAATAGCACCTACAATATTTTCATATATGACAACAACAACTTGGAGGAAGTGCCTTTGTACAAATATCTTAAAATAAATATTCATCAGAAGCTCATCTAGAATTATAACACTTAGAAAAGGATAAATTGATGGCCAAAAATTATTATGGGCTTGAAAACAATTGTAAGTTAGTGGATCTTTCGATAGTAGAGTATCAGAGCCAATGGTTTGAAACCTCACCTGTTATTTGCAAACCTTGTTGATTCAGATATATTGTGTGATTGAATCTGGCATGGTAGTTTTTTGATTAAAACTTAACAATTTATGTCTAGATATCGAAGATGGATTTGAATATTGAACTTGTTATTATGAAGATATCAAATTACATAGTATGGGAACTAGACATGGAAACCCTGTTGAAGATTAAAAAACAATGGAAATATAGGAAGATTGTGATTCCAAATCCAACAAACAATTAGAAAAAGTTCATTGTTGATGGAAAGAAGGATGAGGCTATGGGGTTCATGAGGACCTATATATCATGGGAGGTTGAGTTTCACATTAGTGAAATCAAATTCCCTCATCAGGTATGAAATTAGTTGAATTTGTTGTTCAATATAGTCGACGAGAGCCACATAATGAACATGGAGAAAGAGTTGATCTCTCTCGATCCTCATTCTTTTCACAGAATAGAGGGCTATTTGGCACATGTAAAAGAACTCCAATTGAAATTGGGCGAATGTGGAAAGAATTATCAGAATAAAATTGGACAACTCATCAAGCTAGTCTTAATGAATTTGAGAACACCATTCAATGTGATTGTGTCAACTTTCCGCACCAACTAGAAAACATGCAAGGAAGATGGTAAGGACTACACCTTTAAATATTTTTTTGGTCTTTTGATTATTGATCAACATATACTATTTGAAGAAGTCAAGATTTGTGGTAAACATCAATCTCACTTTCTTAAGGGAAAAGACAAGTCAAATTACAGGGAAAGAGTATGGTTTGATACCTCTACACAGAAATGTGGAGGCCTGAACCAAAAAAATAAAGGGAAAATAGATGCACCCAAACAATTTCAGAAGAAGAAGACATGTCATAACTGTGGAAATACTAGACATGTGCAGAAGGTGTGTTATAAGAAGAGAGAAAATTTTTGGAGAAGATTAAATGCTTTGAAGGAGACATATCCTATGTATGAAAACTTGCTGATAATTTCACTTTCGAAGTCGGGACATCTCAAGCCTTGCTATCTCATTATGCATAGAATGAATATGTAGTCGACTAAGGGTTCCCACATCATATGGCTAAATATTCCTCCTTGTTCACATACTTGAATGACGCCAAGTAGAGGAAGATTTATTTCACTGATGTTTTCTCTCTCGATATTGTTGGTCAAGGTGATGTTACCTATCGACGTGGGAGGATTGTCGATGTTTATCATGTGCCAAAACTCAGTGCCAATATGTTATCTATTCCTCATTTAACGCAAATAATGAATATTGTGTAATTTTTTCCAAATCGATTCTAGGTTCATGATTTGAAGAAAGGATATTCGATTGTTTTCGGAGGGGTTCTTGACCCAAATGACATTCTATATAAATTCGGTGACACGAATTGACTTGACAATGAATTGACTACTCTTATTTCTCACACTTATGAATGAAGTTGAACTTGGCATGAATGAATCAAACACCTAAATTTTCGAAGTCTATAGGAAATCCCACCTCAAAACATGGTTGTTGATCTACCTAAAGTGTTCCCCCCTAAATATGTTTCTAAAGTTTATGTGTTTAGAAAGCATCATCGAGCATTGTTTGACTCTAGAAAAGTGTGGTGAGAACAAGAGCTACTGGATCTGGTTCAGAGTAATGTCTACTCCATCAATCTTCCTTCCCTCATAGGCACAAGGTATATTTTGACTTCCATTGATGAACTCTCTCTTTTCACATGGGTTTATTTTCTGAAGAATAAGAATCTTGTCTTTAATAATTTCAAACAATTTAGAGACTTTGATATGCCAATGCTTTGGTGCTTTTGTTGGTCATCTCTAGATGAATGTTGAGTATTAACCTTCAAATGTTAGGAAGGATGTGTGCAATATTGAAATGACCCAAAACTAAAAAGAGTTATCTCAAGAGTCGAGGCAGGGCTCCCGAGGATTGGACTAGCCTTGTAGCTGGAGGAAAGTGATGGGTGGAATGTAGGTAGTGGTTGTGAATGAAACAGTGGTACTATAGGTGACCCAACAATGGATGAGGCAACATGCATACATATTTAATATTGTTATTAGTAACAAAAATTAAAATTAAAAAATATATATAACAAATTTGAGATTTAAACAAGATTTAACTCAACACATGATACCTATGAAGGTGGTGACTTGTCTCTCCCAGTTGGACATGGCTCATCACCATATGGTACTGCAACCTATAGAAACATAAGAAAAATATATTTGTGTGTTCCATAAAATAATGAAATCACTATGGTGAATTTAATAATTGTGGCACATACCTGTGTATGTGGTAGACCAAATAAACAAGTTGCCTCTACTACTACATCAATGGTGGAGACTGACACTTATGAATATATCGGTGCACATGGTCTGTTATAGGTCCATAGTAATTACAAAACATCATATAATAATATATGTAAATAAACACACACACACAAACATATACGATCATGAAGAACAAAGAGATGGTTAAGATACTATCCTCCTCCATGAAACTATGATTTCCATTGGCCTCTATAGACCCATAACAAGTATACTCACAACCAACATATGTAAGAGGCTCACATGAATGAATACAATGTCCATGTGCCCTCTCCTGGCTACACTCTATTGTAGGGGTTGAAGGTATCATCCCTCTACCAATGTCATGAGTGGGCACCTCTTGTTGAGATAATGAAACAAAACTCGCTTGTTGCACCAGGATACGAGTAAACACTAATAAAGATATCTATGTTTGTTGGATACCTTATATAACGGGAGAGTGTTGAGAAAGGGGGTTATGCCTTCACCTAGGAGGATAAGGATCTAGCACAGGGTCATGCCTAGCATGCTCTCTATCCTACGTGGACCATACAACCACCCCCTAGAATTGACGAAGGTCAAAGTAGTTGACATGGTGACTGAAAAATAATCTCTTCCCATAATTTCCTTAGGAAATATAGAGATACCTCCCTATTATTGCAAGGAGGTTTTTTGAACACCATGAACCATATATCAATCTAGTTATCCTTAAATTTCTAGTGGATGCACCAATCCATACAAATACATCTCTTGTCAACTGGTGATTGTAGTCTTGATCTAAGATCAATAAATGATGACATCAAATCTTGTTTTGTAATATTCAAGTCTCAAACATAGTTTTATCGATGTCATCCATGTAATAGTCAAACATTCTACCATGTATTTATAAATATTAGTTAATTTCCCTTAGGAACTCATACTGGAAAATACAATGGAATCCAATGAAGTGACCAATGACAATCAACTAGGCTCTCTTATACCCCTTGAGTCACAAACAATTGATATCAAATAGGTCAACCCTTCATCAATTTCTATGTTTATGTTTGGTGGTTCTATTGGGTTGGGGTTTTTTGTGCCTTTGTGTGGTTGTATGGGTTTTTGATTGCATCCAAGTTCCATATTGATTATCCTGCTGAAATTTACTAAGGGATTTCATATAAATTAGGTTGATTATTTTAATTAAATTAAAAAATTACAAAAAACATGAAAATAAATAGTTTAAGAAATAATAATAATAAAAAGATCACAAATACATACCTTTCCTACCTCTAAGACGGTGTTAGGATCTTCTGGTTTCTTGATGAGAAAAATACCTCTTTCATTTTGCTCAATAACTCCCAAAACACGAGGCGTAGTGGTGAAAATGGCCACAAACTGCACCTGTGGGCCTTTTTATTGGGCTTGACAAGAACCTGCACATGTTCTTTGGAATGTGCCTATGTTGCATGTTGAGTTGAGGTTTGGTGTTTCGATCCTTTCACATAAAGAACACATGCATGTTACTAGAAACACGCACTCATTCTTGCATGAGCATGCTCGTGCTCACCCTGTTGCCACTTTATCATCCATCAACTTTTTGTACTCACTCACAAATACCTAAAAAATTCCAATTAAAGGTAAACATATGTAATATATAAATAAAAAGAAAGAGCGTCTTTTACACCTATCTAAGCTTCAACCTAAGAAGTTATGGAGGAAAATTCTAATTCTTAAAACTAAAGAAAATAATATGATTTCTTTAAAGGACTGGAATTCCTACCTCAAAAGTATTTATGAATTCCCTAATGCCATGGAAACCATTTGAAAATTTCCTAAAGAGAATGAATTTCTATTGAATATGTGGAGTTTTTGGTTAAGTGGCTCACAAATGGGAAAGCTTAGGACATTGAAGGCTACCAAGATAAAACTTTTTGAAATTAGAGGGCCTATCCCCATCCCTCACATACAAAAGATCTTTAATTTAGTTATCAAGAAAGGATTCCCTAAAACTTGGACACAAAGCCTCATTGTACCTATTTTTAAAATCGGGGATAAAAACATTCCCTGTAATTATGGGACCATTATAATTAGCCCCATTTTATCTAATTTTTTTAGAATTATTTTGGAAAAAAATATTAGCGTATGGGTAGAAAGCCATGGAAAAAGAGCTAAATTCTCGATCGGTTTAGGACATATTATTCAACTATGGACCACCTTGTTACACTTAGGAGCATTGTTGAAGAGTGTAGCAATAATAAAACCAATCTGCCATGTTGTTTCAATGACTTTAGAAGTGGCTTTTGAGTTGAGGGATGCTACAATAAGGTTGTATGAGAATTTATTACAAAGTGTACGAACACTGGGGGATAGTCATAAGAAATTAATTACAATAGTAGAGTCTGGAAAAGTTCTCCATTGTCCCCTTGTTATAGGAAAATCCCCCTATGGACATGTGAATATCCTCTTGGATTCTAGACCCATATACCAAGACAGAAAGATGATATCATTGGACACTAATATCTCTTTGAATCTAATTACCTAATCAGAAAGAGAATGATAAGGAAGAAAGTGTGATGCATCTTATTTTGATGTTTTTCCTTGCTTCTCCAATTTTAGCTTGATCCCCGAACTCCTTGGCGCCATTTGACACCTGCAATGCAATGGACAACAAGAAAACAAAGAACTCATACTCTAATCTATAAGATTAGTTTAATGAAATCCATCTATAATAGACAACATATGTAAAGATACACAAATTAGAAGGGAATAGTCCAAGCATATATTAATGAGAACTCAAAAGAGATACTTACAAACCGTAGATGAAATCACAACAACCTCTCCAAATCCTCCTCATCCAGCCCTTGCACAAAGCTCCCAAAATCATAGGTTTGATATCCTAAAGTTTTCTCCAAAGGACATAGGTTTGATACTTGAATCTTCCTTTCTCATCTCCTCCATGGAAATCCCTCATTATATAGGATTTGGAAGCTAAACCACCATGGAGAGGATCACTCATCGGATCCACTAAAAAGGGATCTGAAAGATATTTAGGGACAAAATATCTCTTAAGGATTTTAGGGAGGAAATACCTCTCAAGGATTTTAAGGAGGAAATATTTCAACCATCCATGAGATCCTCCACCTTCCCTAAAAAAATAGGAAACCAAATGTGAGGTGGACTCTCACACATAATTAATTATGTTTTCAAGAATATTAATAATAATTCATGTGCACTTGGTATTTTGTCCTTCATGTAATATATCCCTCCTCCAAATTGACTAGGGATTGTGACATAGGTTATTTCATGGTGTTAAGGTATATGAGACACTTATATGACACTTACGACACTTAGGGAGAGGTACCTAGGTGTGCAAATTTCATGTGTAACACCCCTACCTTTTTTGGATTATATATTGACAAGTTAGAAGTGGTTTGGAATAAGTAGGTTACATTGGCCAAATTTTCACTGGTATAGTCATCAATCTTCTTATTTATGCTTATGATTTTTTTGTTATGGTGAGGAGTCCCTACGATATTGGAAAACAACTAAGAATCCTCATGGATTTTGGGTCCAGTATCGGTATGACTATTAATACTAACAAAAAGAAAGTCATAATAATTAAATCCAATAAAATCACCTACAATACTTTCATATATGAAAACAACAACTTGGAGGAAGTGCCTTCGTACAAATATCTTAAAATTAATATTCATCACAAGCTCAACTAGAATTATAACATTGAGAAAAGGATAAATCAAGGGTGGAAAATTACTATGGGCTTGAAAACAATTGTAAGTTAGTGGATCTTTCGATATGGGATAAGAAAAAAATCCTCTTTGAGACTCTCATTGCTCCTATTGTTTTATATGGATAGAAAGTTTGGGGATGTGGTATATCTATAGAGTCTTGGAAAAAATAGAGAAGATCCAAAATAATTTTATAACTTGTAATCTAAAAATTAAAGGAAATACACCCTATCCTATCCTCATAAGAGAAAACATTTTCCCCATTGAGAACACTACTATGACTATGTATCTACTATATGAGAACAGGTTAAACAACATGGAATACTAGAATCTTCCTTTGCTTCAAACTCCATCCAAAACCACATTTGAATCGAGAATGGATGGCATAAGGATTTACATTCGTTAATAAACTATTGGGGAATAAAGGAAGCAATCATTTTGTAGAATAAGGATAATATTAAAAATAATATTGCATCAAAATTTAAGTAGAAAATGTGGTGCGATAAAGAGTTAGAGGGAAAAATTAAATTAAGATATTATAAGGAGGTAAACAAACCTAATCTATAATATCAAAGATACCTTTCTATTTTGAGGATTGTAAAGAAGAAAGTAAACATTACTAAAATAAGAACACATTCTCATGAGCTCCATAGTGAAATTGAGCGTTGGTCAGTTCTGAAAACACCGTGAGGTCTATCGCCTTTGTGACACTAAAAGCATTGAAAATGAGAAAAACTTTCTCTTAGAATGTCCATCTTATACCCAAATTGGATTTGAATTTTAAAATTTTTGTCACATTACCAAACTTCCTAACCTTTTAACTCACCAAAACTATGGTGATATTGGGATGCTTCTCTTAATTCTTTTCGAGTACATTAATAAAATTCTATAGAATTCCAAGTAATCCCTTACATTCTAAAGGTTCAATAGACCAATTCAGTTACAATGGACATTAATCACCATCATCCTCATCATAATTTAGTAGAAAGGAAAAGGATGATATTAATTGAAATAGTAAAATTAATTTTCATAATATAAAATTTGTATACTTATAAATTTAATGAAATGAGAAAAATGTCTTTTTTTTGTTTGATAATTTGTTCATGATTTTTGGGACTAGCCTGTGGTCTAAGAAATTGCAACCCAAGGGTCTTTAAGTCGTCAAAATCACCTGAGTATCACACTCAGACTCGACCACACCAACCCTTATCATGGTTTGAGTTTAGGAGTCTCCTCCTAGCTACGAAAAAGTTCCAAACCAGTGTTACCTTACAAAATGAGGCCCTTCTAAACCAATCATCATAGAGAGATTTGAAAAATGAATGTTTTTTTTTATTAAACATATTTTATACGATTTATTAAAAATGTAGAAAAATAGAAGAAAAAATATACTAAATTGAAAAAGTAAAACCTAAATTTTATAAATTGAGATTATTTTATTGAGAGAATCTTTTATTAAATATATATTATTTAATAATGAAAACATGGAAAAGAGAAAATATTAAAAATAACTTTAAAAAATAAAATAAAATTTTCCGAAATATTATGAATTAAAATTCTTACATTTACATATCACCATATGACTCAATGAGATAAAGAGGAAAAGTATGAGTGTAAAAAGAAAATTTAATTCTCATACATAAATACTTTTATATTTATTAATAAATCAATGAAATTAGTTATATATATATATATATAAACTATTCACATTAACACCATCATTTCATGGCTTCCTAAAAAGGAAACTAAGCCTATAGAAAGTTTCAGAATATCAATCAAAAGGAAACCAAGCTATAGATAAATTCAAAATACCAGTCGACGTGTATCACAATTTCCTGACAACAGAACTATTTGTTGGCACAGGGGAAGACCCAGGGTTCAGCTCCAAGAGCACACCAAGAAGCCCTAACTACTGGCCTTTTTAGCAACACTTGTGAAGCAGATGCAGTCTCACCCGAAGAAGTTATGAGGGGTTTGTAGGACAGAGATGTCTACAACCAAAGGGAAGATCGGTTGGATCTGACACAAGAACAACACAACATTCATATATCACTTATTAGCTTAGATCTATTCTACACATCTACATATTAGATCTAACATAGTATTGCAATAACAATATATCAATGACAAAGACAGAATATCAGTTAGACACAACACAAAAAATACGTGGTTAACCCTCTCTCTAGGGATACATGCACAGAACTATGCTTTATAATATATTAGGATGAAGAATACAGTTCTTGTCTGCGCTCTTAGCTAGCATATCCTCTTTCTTCTGTTATCTTTCTCTACCCTTCCTATGCACCCAACTACAGGATTGATCTTTGCACCCAGCTAAAGATCCTACAATACCATAAGTCTCTCACACTTAACACTTATCTCTCACACAACAATAATCACTCTTAATCATCAATACAACTATACCCAACAATACCATACCAACCCAAACTCGGTCCTCATGACCTTTATTTATACATTACAATACCTCACCGGCATCCTTAGGCCGAAACCTAGGTGTCCAAAACCCTAGATACCAAAATCCTAGGTGTCTAAACCCTAGGTCAACTTAACCCACATTTTTAGGGCTTTGCGAGCCTGTCTTTCCTTCCTTCTCACAGGATGCTCCAAAGCATCTAACAGTGGCTTTTTCTACTTGCTTATTTTCCCATGATCCTTCTTTCTTGTTGATCTTTCATCCTCGATCTACTCATCCAATGGCTTGCTTCGCTACATATTTTCTTCTCTTTTTCTCACTTCGACCCAGTAATAGTCACTATGTCTTCCGTGAAGTTCACATTTTCCTTTTTCTTCCTTGATCTTCGATTTCTTCCATAACCAAGGGACAACAAATAAATAGTTTTGACATTAACACCATCATTTCATGGCTTCCTAAAAAGGAAACTAAGCCTATAAAAAGTTTTAGAATATCAATCAAAAGGAAACCAAGCCACATAAAACTTCAAAATACCAACCGACGTGTATCACAATTTCCATGTCAATGCTTAATCAACTGAGAGAGGTTCAAAACCTTATACAATATAAAACAATATCCCAAGGAAAGAAAAACTAACATCAATGTAACCAAGATAAACATAACTATAAATAGTGACAACATATGATGACCACAAAAAGAATAATATAGACTTACTAGTTTTGGCCTTAAGGGCTTGGAGGCACATGAGATTGGATGTTAGGAACAACCTTTCTTGAATGTGCTTTTGAGAATATTCATCTACAATATTGACTAGATTTGAGTAGGTTCCTTTAGAGTTCATCTATAATGACTAGATTCAAGTAGGTATCGTTAGAGTTTCTGGCACAATTCTTGTCATCATCCTGCTCATCTTCCACCTCAATTTTGATGCCAAAGACCAATCTGTATGCCACCTCAAACTTGGCCTCAAATAACATGAACCTTTCCAATAGTTGTTTGTATTGAGCTACATGCTCATGAAGAACTTGTTGAGTTCTATGCTCCTAGAGAACTTAGGCAATGAGTGTCTTAGTGAGCTAATAATGCTCAATTTATTTTAATACCTTGATGTCTCTACTCCATGAGAACTGAGATATAAATAAACAAACCTTAATTTCCTTATTAATTTGCTCATTTACAACCATTTTAGGTTCTCTAGAACAATTTATTCCAATACATCAACCCCCACATTCAACTTAGTCAGGAACATTGTGTGGAAGGATTCCTCAACTCTATTGGCCATCCTTTTATCTCTGGTCATAGGAGGTGTTGATGCCACAATAGGAGAACGTTGACTAATGCTTCTATGCCTCCTCATTTGACCCCTTGATCTATATTAAAGATCCTCCACATCAAAGTAATATTCTATATCAATAAAAGGATCTGCGATGAGGTGTTTGTGGGCCCAAAGCACCGCAAACATGGAGAATAGAAAACCACTAGATACTATCACTAATATTAGTAAATTGACACTGAAAGGATCATGTTATTATGAAGATATGAAATTATGAAGGTCTTCTTTGAGTTTGAAGATTGATCTTGTTATTATGAAGATATCAAATTACATGGTATGGGAACCGGGCATGGAAACACTATTGAAGAGTAAAAGAATGTGCAAATATAGGAATATTTTGATTGCAAAACCAACAAACAATTAGGAAAAATTCATTGTGGGTGGAAAGAAGGATGAGGCTATGGGGGTAATGAGGACTATATATCCTGGGAGATTGAGTTTCACATCCGTGCAATCAAATTCCCTTGTCAAACCTAGAAGAAGTTGAAGTTGTTGTTCAACATAGTTGACGAGAGCCACATCATGAACATGGAGAAAGAGTCGATCTCTCTCGATCCTTGTTATTTTCATAGAATAGAGGACTATTTGGTGCATGTCAAATAAATTCAATTGAAATTGGAAAATGTGAAAAGAATTATCAGAAGAAAGTTGGATAAATCATCAAACTAGTTCTAATGAATTTGAGAACACCATTCGATGTAGTTGTGTCCACTTTGTTATCTCTTCAAATAACACAGTCAAATTTGTTTATTTTAGGTGATAGGAAGTCATTGAAAAATACATTTCTAAATTTTTTAAGGTTCATTTTTTAGAGCCTTGGGTTTGTAATAAAGTTTGAAAAAAATTTGATTTGGTTTTCCCTTCAAAAAAGTCAAAACTAAGGTTTTGGTAGCTAAGTGCCTTTCCAAAAGGGCTTCTAAGCCACCGAAAGTGCATAAACTCTGAGTTTTTACTGCGCTGAGTCATAATTTTAAAATGATGATTCTGAATGACTGGACAATATTTTTGAGAAACGGGGGGAGGTTTTTTTTCTAACACATAAAAGAACAATAACCTCTCTCATTTTTCCTACAGGTGTAATATATTGGGAGATTTGAATTCATCTCTAAGCCATAATTTTCAGATCTCAGAATTTCCCTGTTTGACACATGTTTTTAAAAATGAAGATCCCAGGAAACTGAAAACAAATATCAAAAAATTAAGAGAGGTTTTTTCTCAAAACAAACCAATATACAAAAGTCTCTTCCAGTTTTTACACAACATTTTTGGTTTGAGAGATATGGGTAAATATTTGAGAAGCATATTTCCAGAAATTTATGTCTTTTCCAGCCACCTCACAAATTCAAATTTGAGATAGTAGAAGAGGTTATCAGATCCATCTTTTGAGGATCTTGAAACTGTTTGTAAAGGCTATAAAGCTAATAAAATTTTATGAACAAAAGGGGGGAAATTCAGTTCTTGAGGATGATGGTTCGATCTTGAGGATGATGGTTCGATTTTGAGTACTACACTTATTGTATATTGTGAAAAGACTCTTTCTATAATATATTCATCCTGCGAGCTTCTTTCATTGATATTGTTAGATCTTCTTTTCCTTTTCAATTTTATGCTTATGATTTGAACTATGTTCTTTATCTGCATTTACATAGTCCATAGGTGACTGCTATCTCACCATTTGATTAGTGAACAAAGGATCATAAGTAACCTTACTAGTTTCTTGACCCATCATATGTATTGTTTCATATATGTATTTTCTGGTTAATTGATTAGTTTCTCATCTATTTGATACACTCCTATCTGATAATAGCTCTTGAATTCATTGCACTATTGAATAAGATTAGACAGTCTTGTGAGACAATCCATTAAGATAGTTATTCATCTTGATCCAACCTCACACCTATTATTGAGAAAATAGTTTCCTAAAAGATTAAGTTACCAGGCATCTCTAACTTATAGCCTAGGAGAGTTTCATGGGGTGATAACAAATTGGTTCCATTACCAGGGAGAAGAGATTGAAGCTCGACTTCCCTGGGAGACGACATAGATCCATATTTGATGATAGACAAAGCCTGGACATCATTTGGTTGTAATCATCTATCTGGCGACTCCATGAAGGACGAATCTAGTGGCGACTCCATTGTTATGAAATCTATTGGCAACCCCACTGGTATGAAATGAACAAGATCTTATCTAAGAGGTATGTGTTCTATGATTTTTCAAATATTGTTGGTTTCCCTAATCCAGTGCCTAGTGGAGATGAATGGGAAAATAGCCTTCCCAGATTTTGAGGTGAAGATTGGGAAGTACCAGCTGAACATTTGTTGGACATTCATGATTGCATTCATCACTTACAAGTTGTGCATGAGGATGCTCAGATCCAACTCTTCTGTTTTTTATTAGAGGGGATTGCTCGTGATTGGTACCAGTCTCTTCCTATTGCCAGTATCAACTCTTTGGCAAATTTTCATGCTTCTTTTCATGTTTTTTGTAAAGAAAATTTTCCAGCTGATCTTCTATATCCTGAATGTTGTCATGAATTCAATTTATTGAATGAAGAACTAAACATTCATGAATATTTTACTACAATAGAAGATATCTCTCATTATGATCGAGATATTGATGATCTTCGGGATGTTAACCATTATATAGATGCTTTTGACATTGTACCAAATGCATTCACTATCTTCGGTTGTCATGAAGATCATATCTTTCCATTCAAAAATCTAAAGCATGATCAACATATTGATATATCAGCAGATGACAGTTTCGAATCTACTGCAAATACTAAGAACAGTCCTCAACTTTCAGATTTGCAGACAAAGGGAAATTGTAGCAGACATCAAGAGGAAGATGATGTCCATAAAAGTTTAGATCAATAGTTGATCATGCATGTTTCTGCAGCAGAGGTCCAATAGTCTACATTCAACATCAAGATCAGTGAAGGTATCTAGCAACATCACTTCAATCTACTATTGGTTCAACAACTCAAAGAGGTATTCTTTTATGGTTTTTATGACCCTATTGCTGACTATTTCGAATATATTAGTATAAATGTCAAAACATTTTTGTCAGACGAAGATTGTTTCTGTCATCAACCATATTTCTGCATGTTACACTCTCTATTATTTTTGGGGTCAAAATCAAGAACAAGATCAGTAAATCGGTTTCTAACATGGCTTCATTGGAAGCATGACTTCACTTGATAAGAGGTAATACAATTGGTTAGCATAGGAGTTAGCAGAAAAATAAGCTCTTCATATGAGCAAGTAGATTGTTTTCAGTTTCTTGAATAATCAGTACAGGTTACAGGCAGGTCATAGGTTTGAAGATATCAATGGTAAGGCCAGATGACTCCATGCCCAATGGTGAAGGTGACTGGAACTATTAGGTTCTTGCAAACCTCATAGTGAGGTCTCCATTCCAGTTGGAGCCTGATCTTAGAGCTCAAAATATACTGGAAATTTTTAGTGCCTTCATCCAATTTAGGCTAGATTTTCCATCTTTGGTCGATATTTAACCAACATCACAATTTCAAGAATTCTCCAGATAGTATTGACAAGCTCCCATTGATTGACTTTTCCCAGAGACTCCTATGAATATGCCTTCTGACTTGCATTCCTAAAAATGAATTAATGTTGCCCAAGTGTCAATCTCTAATCATATTCCTAAGCCTAACCTAGCTTATGAGTTTTATAGATTTTACCAAAAGATTGGAAAGTCCCACAGGTCGATTCTCATGTCAATTCATTAATCGATTGAACGCCAAGTCAATATCCTACATATCTCATCGATTCTATGAACAATAAGTCTTGAATTCAAATCATAACAGTCCAACCAACATTAGCCCAACGCAATTGCCAAGTTTCATAGCCATTCACACCTCATTGATTTAATGATGTGTATGTTGGCATATCTAAAGTTGATCACCTATAATCCCGATATATATGGGATTCTATTCATCAAATAAATCAAAATAAATGATCAGACACATGCCAGGTCGACAAGCTAGGAGCAAGCGTTGAGTCCATATGTCACAGAAATACTCAAAACAAACCAAACAACTGAGAATTAGTGTCAAGTTTCAGGGGATCAAAGGGTTTGATATTCGAGCACTAATCAAATTAGGTTACAGGTGTTAAGGGTTTGATTGTTAATCATCAAAGTTTAAGTTGCAGGGTTTCAAAGTCATTATCAACAGATCAGATCATCCAGGGAAGAAGTTGTTTGAGGTAAAATAATATGAATACCAAGTGTTCTCGTATCTACAAAGGACATACTTGCATTTATCTGATCTATGTTTTTCCATCGCTGAGAATCATCTAGAATCAATACATGTTCCTCTTTATGCACTTCAACATTTTTCAAAGAATAGAAGAAAATCGTGTTGTTTTCCTCCTAATCCGACATATGTTTTTGGCATCATTAAAAATAGACTCAAGAGAAGGATCCTGGTTAACATGAAGCTACCTTAGATGCATTCCATATTCTTCTCCTACGTGATGACATCTGGGAAACTGATTTGATGGGAAGGTTTTCTGCAGAGGAAGATGTCCATGCTCTCCCTACTTAGCTAAAAACCTATGTGACTTCATACAGAGAAAAATCTTTAAGTGTCTGGAGAGTATTTTTTGCTATGTTGTTGTTAACAAATTTGGAGCTGAATCTTGTCTTAGAAATAAAGATGACATCAGATCTGTCTTCGTAGAAACCAATAGAGCAAATTCTGGAGAGTTTGCAAATGCAAAGCTTGGTCGTAATGTAGAATATATTGGCTTTGGAGATGAAGGCAACAAATATGTTTTTTGCAATTTTTCAAAGTTTTCAAAACCTTTTTCAATAGATTTTACAAAAGCGATATACATGTGCAACATACTTTCAAGATCTCACACTTGTTTTATAATCTTGAGTTGCTAAAGGTTCCAGGGAATCAACTATTATATCTGTAATTAAAAATTGAAAGAAGCTGCCATGTAAATTATATTCTGGGAATGAGCAGAGGCATATGGCAACCCTGTTGATCATCCAGACCCTTATCAGGCTCTACAAGCCCCAAGGAACAACATTGAAGATCAAAAAGATGAGAGAACCTGCATTTCTAGATTAATTATGTGCAGCATTAAGAGGAACATGAGTGAATTGCACTTTTGTTGCCATCATCACCAAATCAATCTTGATCACTCTCAGAAGAAGCCAGGTAATACATTTTTGAATATTTAAAACATTTACAGAAGTTATAGCTTTTGGTGGCTTAGGCGAATAGAACAATTGTTCATTAGCCACTGAAAGCAGAGCTTTCGGTGGATAACAAACCCAGATTTTCCTCTCTTAACCACCGAAAGTTGAAACATGGCAGAGAGGTCATATTTTTTCCCAAATCTGACTTTTTCTCAACCCAATGTTTCGAGGTTGGTTTCTAAAGATGCATAATAATTAAATACATAAGATTTAAGGTTTTATATTGATATATGATGTGTTTAAGAAGGTGGAAAAGTAAAATTGGTGACCTAGTTTATGAGCAAAAAACTGTCTTTTTTGCCAAAGGTGGCAAATTCAAATTATTTCACTTCCTATGAAGATTCATCAGCCTTGGAAGGCTTTATACATCTGCAAAAAAGCTTATGGAGGGCATGGCTATGTTGCTGTGAACATATTTGGAGATTTATATAATGACCAAAATATCTTCCAGACTTTTTGAAAGGGACAATATTGTTCTGCTGCAGCAGGTTACTAGAATCAAGAATCAAGTTTTGCAGTTTTGAAACAAATTTCACAAATCTACAATTTTGGTGGCTTAGGAGGGCTTTCATATCTATCCTTAGCCATCAAAACCAAAGCTTTTGGTGGCTTACAAGTTAGAATTTCGGCTCTCTAGCCACTGAAACTGCAGAGAAGTGCAGAATGGAACTCTTTTTGCACAAATCCAAGTTTTATCATTCTATAGGGCACAAGGATGATTTATAAGGGAAGGTTATAATTAAGAGGATTCGTTTCAATGTGTTGTTCTAGTTTTTGAGGTGCCAAAAATGTGAAAGAGATGACTTTTGTTTCCTATTCACAACAAAGAATGACTTGTTTACCAAGGTGGCATTCTTGACTTATCCCACAGTCTAGGGAGATCTGTTGCAGCTGTCGAAGACATGAAGACTATCTAGATAAAGGCTACAGGTTTGCAGGGGATCATTTCTAAAGGCCAAATGGCTCCATATCCCAACATGAAAGACATTGGAGCTGAGTTTCTTGAAACCTCACAGGGAGGATTTCATCCCCAGAAGGAGCCAAATGTTATCTCCTCAAATAACACAATCAAATTTGTTTATTTTAGGCGATAGGAAGTCATTGAAAATTACATTTCTAAATTTTTTAAGGTTCACTTTTTAGAGCCTTAGGTTTGTAAGAAATTTTTAAAAACATTTGATTTTGTTTTCCCTTCAAAAAAGTCAAAACTCAGGTTTCGGTAGCTAAGCGCCTTTCCAAAAGGGCTTCTAAGCCACCGAAAGTGCAGAAATTCTGCGTTTTTACTACACTGAGTCATCATTTTAAAATGATGATTTTGAACGACTGAAGAATATTTTTGAGAAACCGGAGGATTTTTTTGTTGCTAACACATCAACGAACAATAAACTCTCTCATTTTTCCTACAGGTGTAATATATTTGGATATTCGAATTCTTCTCTAAGCCCTAATTTTCAGATCTTAGAATTTCCCTGTTTGACACATGTTTTTGAAATGCAGATCCCAGAAACTGAAAACGAATCTCAAAAAACTGAGAGAGGTTTTTTCTCAAAACAAACCAATATACAAAATCCTCTTCCACGTTTTACAAAATGTGTTTTGTTTGAGAGATATGGGTAAATATTTGAGAAGCATATTTCCATAAATTTCTGTCTTTTCCAGCCACCTCACAAATTCAAATTTGAAATAGGAGAACAGGTTATCAGATCCATATTGTGAGGATCTTGAAACAGTTTGTAAAGGCTATAAAGCCAATAACATTTGATGAAAAAAAGGGGGTAAATTCATTCATTGAGGTTGATGGTTCGACTTTGAGTACTACACTTATTGTATATTGTGAAAAGACTCTTTCTATAATATATTCATCCTGCAAGCTTCTTTCATTGATATTGTTAGATCTTCTTTTCCTTTTCAATTTTATTCTTATGAGTTGAACTATGTTCTTTATCTGCATTTACATGGTCCATAGGTGACTGTCATCTCACCATTTGATTAGTGAACAAAGGATCATAAGTAACCTTACTAGTTTCTTGACCCATCATATGTATTGTTTCATATATGTATGTTCTAGTTAATTGATTAGTTTCTCATCTATTTGATACACTCCTATCTGATAATAGCTCTT
>CBVK0100201377.1:0-10186 GCA_900067695.1 Picea abies | reverse complement strand
CAGCTGGCCCGTGAATCTTTCTATCTCTCATTCGAACCATAACGCACACCATAATGCACAGATCTCGAACGGTTCCACTGGTACCTCCACGGGTGCGAGTTGGTACCTGGTACCGGCATCCTATTCCAAGAATAGCAGTGGTACCTAACCCAAACGATATTAGTCCCATTATCAATTTAAAGTATTAAAGTGCATAAAAATAGTTTGAAATGCAAAGATACCTTAGGTGACCCCTTTGAATGGTAGGGAGATGTTAAGTATGTCAAAATGAGGTCAAAAGGGTGGTACTGGCATATAAATGGAGGTCTGTGGTATATAATATAGGCAAAGATCATGGTCAAAACCGGGGACCAACATACCCCCACACTGAAGTTCTTGCCTGTCCTCAGGCAACAAAAATAGAAAAACTTGGTAGCCATTAAAGGGTTGCAGCAGCTGCAACCATCATCTGTAGCCTCTCCTGCTTCTTCAGATTCCTTACTTCTTTCTTAAGGACCCTGTTGATTATAACATGCTTCTTAGCAATCCTCTGAAGTTACCTATTCCTTTTGACAATACCCTTATTCCTCTGCTTTAACCTTTCGATTTTTGACAAGAGGTGATTTACCCTGAGCTTCAGGAGTTCGTTTTTGGTTTTAACATGTCTGTCCAATACACGGTACTCATGCAATTTTTCCTTCAATCTGTTGTTCTTGCCCTCTAGCTTCACCACCATGGGCTTCAAGGACCGACTGGAGGAGAGATCGCAGTGGGTTTCAAATGTTTTCTCTTGTTCGAGCTGTGCTGGAGGGCTAGACGCATGGGTAAACTCTTCGGGGCTTTGAGCAGGAGTATGGAATCTATCGGAATCATGATCAGGAGTGAATTTAGGAGTGAGTGCATCTGGGCTGCGTTCATAAGTATCAGCTGGGTCAAAATTACGATCTGGGCTGAGTTCATAGCTGTCAATTGGAGCTGGATGAGCTGGGCTGAGTGTAGAAGTGTCAACTGGATGGGGTTCAGGGATGAGCTCTCTTGGTGTCTGAACGGGGGTACCGGTTGGTACTTGAACAAATTCATTCTGCACAACTTTCTTGGGTGTAGTGGCCTATCGATTGGTTCTATGATTTTTTCGAATGAGCTGGGACAACGTCCAGGTCATCTCAGATGGCTCTGGGGCCTCCTCGTGACCATCTATACTTTCCAGTCTTTCTTGTGTGGGGTAACTAGGTACCGAGTTGTCCATCCCCGATAGTAAGCTTTTGCATTTTCTTTTGGGGTTCCTCCTAGGCTTATCAATTGACTCAACTAGCTCCTCCACATCAATTATGTTATCGGCAGCTGGGGGAGAACTCGGGACTGCAATGTTCACCTCGGTAGGTGTGGTGGCCTTCCCGACTTCAGCATTGGTTTCTACCTCATCATCGATTGGAGGTTCGGGCTCAGGGTTCCCAGCAGAGTCTTTAGTCAGGGTTTTTACTTTCTTTATCTTGGGGTTCGGCTTTTTGTGTGGGGAGACAGGCTTCACCTTTTTAGCTTTCGACTGGGCACGGGCGAGGGGTTTTGCAGTGAAGAGGTCCCAAGTCTCTTGCCTCTTTGACAGTGCACATGTAATCAATATCTTAACTAACCTGAAGTGAAATAAACTCCCCCGGAATTCACTAACTCTTTGGACCTGTTCGGCCATCCGTTTCAAACTTTTTAATAAGAAAAATGGTATGTTCAGTGGAGTACCTGTGAAGTGCAACAAAATTCGGGCGTGGCATGGGAATATAATGGTGTATCGACCCTCACACGTTAAGTAACGCTGGAGGATGATCAACACTTGAGCCCATTGTGGCTCCAGCCAAGACCGCGACGTTCCCTCGGACCATTTTGTGTTCCGGTACTGAGGTTTTAACAACTGCGCACAGAGCTACTTATCCACCGGTTGTCCCTTCGTCCACCTCTGGCCTGTGGTGGGTAACTGAATTTCCCCTACAATAAACTCCTCTGTGACCTCGAACTCAAATTCTCCCACCTTGGTGGTCTCACCATCGAAATGCAGTGCAAACTGGAGTGTGATGGCATCGTATACCCATTGAACTTTTTCAGAAATGGCTCCCACCCGGCTTGCTTGAAAATTTCTCTCGTTGCCCTATATTCCAGGAGGGCTTCCAGGTCAGCGTAGGTTTCTGGTTCGTGGCGGTTGGCGACCATAGCTCTTCTTGGCATAACAGGGGGATTCGATTGGTAGCAGCAGAGGTTGGTTGAGGGCGACGAGAGCGATGAAAGGGGAGAATGCGATAGGGAATGTGGTGAAAGGAACGGTCGGGGCGAAAACGATATGAAAAGATTTGAATTGTTGTGGAATTAGATAGGGTGTCGGATCATGATGGAGGTCGTACGAGGGTGTAGAGTCATTATACCCGAGTCAAATCGAAATAAGTCCCGGTAATGGTGGATGTTCATGACACGAGATGGCATGGTAGATTAGTTCGTTTAGGTACAGTCGTGGAAATAATGAAACGCTATAGCATGATTAAGGTACCTTTAGTTCAAACATTAACATGCAGATTAATACAATGAATCGATACGAACTGAAACGCACCTCAGTTATATTACCTTTACCCATTGTTATGCAAAGTTTGTTGTGAAATTATCGTTTGAGGCTAAGTCTGGATTTGAAGGCACGCAAACATTATAGTTGCTCTGGTCTTTTTGATGAACTCGTAATTGATGAACTTTGCACTGGTACTGACTGGTACCACTGGAACATTCAGAAATCTGAGTTACATTACCTCTCTCCATCAATATGCAAGTCTTGTTGTGGAATCATCTTTTGAAGATAAGTCTGGATTTTAAAGCACGAAAGTTGTAGCTGATCTGGTCTTTCTTCTGGACCTATAACTGGTAAACTCTGCGCTGGTACTGACCGGTACCACTGGAACATTCAGGGGTCTGCAGAAGAATTTGAACAAATAATACCATTTCTGAGAAAAACTTCCTGCTATGACAGCAAATTATCTTAGGATGACCCCTGAACCTGGCTTTTCTTCTGGCCTGAAAAAGATTACTGAAATCATGTCTTCAATCAGCTTCAAAGCTTCATCCCTGGTACAAGTCTGATTTGTGTGAATAGATGTGCCGGAGTCGAACACAAACAGAAATCATCGGATTACCAGCCATTGATGAATGTTGTTAAACGATGCGAGATGACCCACCTGTGATGTCAATGGGCCTCAAGGTACCTACAGCACATCCTAAATAGGTACGAATAGAGGTGTCGGTGTCGAGTCACCTGTAGGATCCATCAACCAAGAGACATTGGTGTATTCCCATGGCTGTTAGCAAAGACATCTGCCATTAAGGCATGCAGAGTCCAGGGTGTTGAATAATCTCTAATCTCTGCTCCAGATAAGGTGTTGATGTCGATGGAGTGAGATTTGCTGGAAGGTGGACCTTAATGTATTCCACATCATCCAACACGAGTGCAGATAGAAATTTTGCAGACATAATTTTTAGGACAGTAATCACCTTCTTGTGGATTTTATGAGCCCAAGCTAGTTCATGCTCATTGCTTCCTCATATTTGGAGAGTCTGAGGAAATGCCAAAAGAAGACTCTAAGGGGGTTTCTTTCCCATAATAATTCACCAGGTCTGGTAAAGAATAATCCTTCCTGATAAATGCCCCTTTCATTTTTAATGAGCAAACGAAGGGAGCAAACAAGCTCGAATTTACCTAATGCAAAACAAGTTAGTCATGCTGATAAGAAAACCTCATGAAATAAAACAATCTTACCTTCTTACCTGTGGTGAATTCAGTCCTGCACTTGATCTGAGGAGCCTGTAAAACTAAAAACAAAAATATCAACACATCCAAGAGAAAGAAGAAAACAAATGTTTTTTTTTCTTTTTATATTATTTGATTTTTTCTTTTTCTAAAAATCTACTATTTACGGAGTTTTAAAACAGTATGCGTGATCAAGGAGCAGCAGGAGAGAAAGACTCCTCTCCTACTATCTTCAGTTCTGTTTGTTTGGCCACTTCCTGTAAGAAATCATCTTTTGACAAAGGTTTGTTGTACACTTTCAGTCGATGTCCATTCACTACAAAGGAGTTCTGAGAATCGTCTATGGTCTTAATCCTAACAGAACCGTTATCAAAAATAGTTTCTACTTCGTAAGGTCCCAACCATCTCGTTGTAAGTTTTCCTTTGAAAGTCTTGTATTTGGAATCAAAGAGTAATGCCCAATCCCCTGGTTGGAAATGTTTTTTCTTGATGTATTTGTCATGCCACTTGCTGCGTTGATTTTGCACAAGGATGGTTCTTTGAATAGCATCCTGCCTCATTTCTCCCAATCCGTTAAGTTGCATGACCCTCTATTTCTGCGCTTCACTCAAATCCAACCCCAACTCTGCTGCTAGTCAAAATGTATGGATCTGAAACTCTATGGGAAGGAGGATTTGTTTACCGAATACCAACTCGTAAGGAGCATGACCAGTGGTATTCCTCCATGTAGTCCGGTATGCCCATAAAGCTTCTAGAAATATGTCTGCCCAGTCTTTATGATGCAAGTGTATGGTCTTGGTCAGAATTACTTCCAGAACTTTGTTGGTAGATTCCACTTGCCCATTGGCTTGTGGATGGTAGGGGGAGGACTTACAGTGTTTGATCCCATATTTGTCAGTGAGTTCTTTCATCAGTTTGGAAGTAAATTGAGCACCCTGGTCTGTGACAATCTCTCGTGGAACACTGAAGTGGGTAAAGATCTCTTCATACATAAATTCAATCACTGATTTCTCAGTTGCTTGATATAGGGCTTTTGCTTCTACCCACTTGGTCACAAAATCTGTGCACACCAAGATGTACTTTTTCTTCCTTGACATCGGAGCAATTGGCCCTACAAAGTCTAATGCCCATTTATCAAATGGTTCAATTACAACTTGTGGTCATAAGGGCATTTCGTCTGTTGCAGTGGGCCTTCCCATCCTTTGACAACTGTCACAACTTCTTACATATTTCGTTGCATCTTTGAACAATGTCAGCCAATAGTATCCTGACTACAAGACTTTGTATGTTGTTCTCTTGTCAGAGAAATGTCCTCCACATGGCCCATCGTGATAGGCCTGGAAGATATCGAGAATTTCATCTTCCCGGACACATCTCATAATAATCATGTCAGGACTTGTATAGAAGAGATCACTCCCCACCCAAGAATAGTAAGCACTCTGTTGGATAATTATTTTCTTCTGTGGAGGTGATAAGTGAGCTGGTAACCTTCCTGTGGCTAAGTAATTTGCTGTATCTGCAAACCAAGGGGTCTTGGCAGCTACTGCAAACAAATGTTCATCAGGGAAGTTATCGTCCACTGGGGTATCGGTACTATCTTGGGGAATGCGAGAAAGAAAATCTGCAACTACATTTTCTTTCCCTGGCCGATTAACGATGGTAATGTTGAATTCTTGAAGCAGTAAAAGCCATCGAGTGATTCTACCAGTAGTGACTGGTTTGTTCATCAAGAATCTAATTGCAGAGTGGTCAGTGTGTACAAAAACCTCATATCCAGTGATGTAGTGGCGAAATTTGTTGATAGAATGAACTACTGCTAAAAATTCTTTCTCTGTTACTGTGTAGTTCAATTCAGGGGGGGTCAAGTTCTTGCTGGTAAAGTGGATTGCATAGTTCTGTTGGTTCTCCTTTTGCCCAAGCACTCCTCCTAAAGCAGTGTCTGAGGCATCAGTTGAGATGTGGAAAGGAAGGGACCAATTTGGCCCTCTAAGGACATGTGCCATAGACAGTTTTGCTTTTAAATCCTCAAAAGCACTCTGACAATTATCATCCCAACAGAATTTTGTATCCTTCGTCAGCAGTTTAAACATGGGGCTGGCTACTTTTGTGAAGTTTTCAATAAATCGTCGGTAATAGCCAGCATGCCCCAAAAAGCTTCTCACATCTTTCTGGGTTTTTGGAGAGGGAAGGTTGACTATCACTTCAATTTTGGCTGGGTCTACTTTGATTCCTTCAGCAGACAGATGGTGACCCAACACAATCCCTTCAGTTAAGAGCATTTTGCATTTTTCATGGCTGAGGGATAGATTTGATTCTTGGCAGCAGATTAGGACTTTCTCCAGGTTACTCAGGGCTTCTTCGAAGGTGTTACCATAGACAGTAAAATCATCCATGTAAACCTCCACACAGTCATGAATCAAGTCAGCAAAAACACCAAGGACAACTCTTTGAAATGTCGTCGGAGCGTTACATAATCCAAAAGGCAGCACTTTATAGGCATAAGTGCCCCAAGGACATGTGAATGTTGTCTTGTCCTGGTCTTCCGGAGCAATCTGAATTTGGTTGTACCCACTATATCCATCCAGGAAAGAAAAATATATTTTGCCAGCCAAGGTATCCAAAACCTAATCTATGAAGGGTAAAGAAAAATAGTCTTTCAGGGTTGCCTTGTTCAGCTCCCTAAAGTCTACACACATCCTCCATTTTCCTGTCATTTTCTTGGGTACCACAACAAGGGGTGAAACCCACTTACTGTCAGAAATTGGATAGATGAATCCAACATTTAGCAGTTTCTGTAATTCTTCTTTTACAAAGTCTTTTAGGATTGGATTCATGCATCTCTGTGGCTGTCTTACTGGGGTTATCCCTGGTTGGATGTAGATGTGGTGAATGCAGGTGTCAGGGTGGATTCCCTTCATATCAGTGTATTCCCAAGCAAAAGCCCCTGACTGTTCTTTCAAAAGTTTTGTCAACTGTTCCTGTTGACTGGTACTCAATTCAGAGTTGATGTATAGACATCTACCTGGACTGAGTTCTACTGGGATGGTATATGGCCCTGAGTGTTCAGAAACAGTGAAAACCATGGATGGTGAAAGTGAAGAAAATAAATCACTTCGTTCCTGAAAATCCTCTCGGAAAATCTGATCATACTGCAGATAGGTCTGTGGAAACTCAACATTTTCTGTTACAGAAAGAAACTGACTTAGAATTTCATCTTCGGTAGGTTCTTGTAGTGCATGGATCTCATCAACAGAGAATAAAGGTTCCTCATCCTCATTCTCAAAATAGGGGCACTTCAACCAGCATAATTCTTCTGTAACAGGCCGGGCAGGTGGAAACAGAGTAAGTTTTTGTGAAGAAATGCCATTTGAGATAAACATATCTCCACCACGACATCTGATGAAAGCATTGGTTGTGGCCAGCCATGGTCTCCCTAGAATGATTGGATGGCCTTTTGTGGGATCCTTTGAATGAATTATCATGAAGTCCACAGGATACTCCCACGAGGCTAAAGTCACAAGGATGTCATCAAGAACTCCAGCAGGTTTTATAGTGGTTCTGTATGCCAGTTCAAGTACTGTAGGAGTAGGGCGCAGAAATTGATTCAATTGTAACAGTTCCACTGTGTTGCTGGTCATTATATTAATGGATGCACCTAAATCCACTAAAGTATTACCAATAGATACATCATTGATGGTTACTGAAACTATTGGGTTTCCTGGGTTGGCATACTTTACAATTTTAGGTGTTTTAGAAATATAATTTGACAGCTGTCCTACTAGATGTATTGTGGGTGGATATTTCTGTTTTCGACCTGGTTTCTTAATGCAGAGTTCTTTGATGGTTTTGGCATAGATGGGAACATCCTTGATTGCCTGTAAAAATGGAATCTTAACACAGACATTTCTCAGTTCAGTCATAATATCAAACTCAGATTGTATAATTAGTTTTTCAATGAGCAGCCTCTCAGGAAAAGGAGGCTCTTTGGGAACCTGAGGTTGTGTGTTAGGCTGTGATTCAGATTCCTTCTGCTTCGGAATGATAACATCCTGCAGGGGTATCTCAGTTGATAAATTATCTGCAGGCTCATCTTCATGTTCTTCAATGATTACTTTTGGTGTTGTTTTTGTTTTAGGCTGATTTTTATTTAAAACCCTTCCAGATCTCAGCTGTACTTCTTGTATAGAAATGGGATTTATGTTGTAAGCTGGATAGTTCTGGAAATCAGCGTTATGGAGTGGTAGGGGTGGTCTGTGGTTTGGATTCGGAATGGGTTGAGCGAGCAAAATCGTAGGGCATGGTGGATTCTAAGACTGCTGAGGATTTTGTGGAATGGGTGGCAATGGAGGTGGACCGAAGCCAGGCAACAGTTGTTGCAATGGCAGTGGAGTAAAACCAGGCAGTAATTGTTGCAAATTTGGAGGATACTGTGGGTATGGATTCTGGGGCATTGGAACTGCATGTTGTTGTTGGTTATTCCCAAAGTTTGGATTTCTCCATCCCTGGTACCAAGGTTGAGCAAGGACATTTTGTGGAGGCCAGCTTGGCCAGTTCCATGGGTGTTGTTGTTGCTGAGAGAAGGGTGGATAGTAGCTGGAAGATTGTGGGGCTGGCTCTTGGTATGCATTTGTATTTGGATTCCTAGGCTGCCAAGGCTTATTTGGTGCAGATGAAGTCCCTGGAGCTTCCCCTCCTTTAAAGATTGCCTGCAACCCAGGTAAGGATGGGCAGTCCTCTGTTTTATGGTTTTCGGTACATATTGCACATACAGAAATGTTGTCTAAAGGGCATTCTCGTAAGGGATGTTTTTTTCTGCATTTCGAGCAAAATATGCTTAGGAAAAGGTTTTCCTCTTCCTGCTTCCTCTTAATCTTCAAAGTGTCTAACTGGGAGCCAATTGTTCCTAACAGTTCTGTTTTAAAATTATCTAAAAGGTTTCCCAATTCGACTCTAGTAACTCCACCAGATGTGGATGTTTTTGTATTTTTGTTGACCGGTTCTCTCACATTCTTTGTAGCTTTCCCTCTACTTCTTGAGTAAGTTCTGCGGAGTTCACTAATTGTTTCAAAAATTTTCTGATAAATGTCTCCTGAAGCCATTAGATTAAGGGTATCAATGTATTCTTCCAAAACTCCTTTTAAGAAAAGGGTCTTGACTGCTTCATCCTGGAGGTCACTGTATTTGGATTTTTGAAAGGTAAAGATAAATCTCTCTAGAAAATCCTCAAGGCTTTCTTCATCTTGTTGTTGCATTTTGAAGATGTCATTCCGAGAATCCTTGGTTCTACAATAGTCCTGGTACTTCTTTAAAAATTTTGTCTTCATATCTTCCCAAGACCTAATGTTGTATTCTCCCAAACTCATGAACCAACGTAATGCAGAATCTTTCAGGGTGGCAGGAAATAACTTCAGTTTATGTGCATCTTGGAGATAGTTATAACTCCTGCACAGGATGTCGAACTCAAAGAGAAAGACATCTGGATCCTCACTATGTTTCCCATGGAAGGTTGGTAGGGTTGAAAGTGGGATATTTTTCATGGTGACATTCTGGACTAAGTCCAAAATAGGAAATCCAAAGGTGGTTTCTTGTGGTAGCTCATTCTCTGCTTGTTCTTCACCTTCGTTTTCAATATGAAGTTCCCCATGTAAGTCTCTGCCTCTTTCTCCCATGGTGAAAGGATTGCCAAGAATTGTATAAACAATCCTATCCTTCTTTGGTGAGGGTGTAAAATCCCACCTTTCTGGATTCTTTTTGTCAGAAATTTTATCTCCTGTTGGTCTTTTTGAGGATCTTATGGCCTTTGATGTCACAGCTATAGTGGTTATCTGTGAAATTACAGAGTTAGGATTTCTGAGCAGGTCATGTATTTTTTCTGGGTCAACTGTGTCATCCAGGGCTGGATTACCAAGATTTTGAGTTTGCTGATGTATGGTGTTTCCTGGTTCTAGGATTTGTTCTAATGTTTCCTCAGCCAGAATTTCAGTCTCAGTTTCTATCGCTCTTTAGGTGGAGGTTTCTTCTTCTTTTTGTGGTTTTGTATTTTTCCTAAATCTACCTCTGGGATCTCTATTTCTCATGAAGTCATATTAAAAAAATGAAAGAACTAAGATCGAGTTTCAGAGTACCTGTGATAACTGATATGTCGGTTTTCACCCTTTTGTTTACACAACTGCTCTTACTATCAACCTGCTAACACACCAAACCAAGCTAAGTGTATTCAAAAACTAATCAAAACAACTATCTTCTCACCTTTTAAACAGCTCCCCGGCAACGGCGCCAAAAATGTTAGGTTGCTAAATTGAAGCTTTTAAGTGACCTGAAACACTAAATTGTCAAACCAGGGTTGGTAAACTTCGAGCTGATACACAATATGTGTAGGCAAGCATCTAGTCTCTATCTGAATGCTATCCTAAGAATAAAACACACACCTATTCT
>CBVK0100201375.1:0-12733 GCA_900067695.1 Picea abies | reverse complement strand
AAAATATACCTATATATTTATTGCATGTTTAGGGCCTTTAGTCCTATAAAAAAATTTAAACCATGACCCCTATGTATGGTACCCAATATTGGTCCCTTACACATGATACGATACAACTTACTTTCACAATTGGTAAAATTCAAGGATTAAGGGTCGTCGCTTGTCAACATTGGTTGGTAGTTAAATTTTGACTCACTCTAACCTAACTGACTCCTCCTCATCATTAAACTAAAAGGTAATGAACTAAAACTCACCTTAACTGAACAATGATTTGGTCGTGACAATCTAGTGTGTAGTGCCTTAAAGGAAATAGTCCTCTCGTGCATTAACTTGACAAGAAGTCGAAGGGTTTTCTGTCAGTCGAGACTTAATAAGCCTATGTCCAGTCTATTAATGGAGGCCCTGCGAGTTAAAATCCCAAGGCCACCACTAACCCTATATCCAATATACTTGTGCCACCTCTGCTATGTCACATGGCCAGGTATGGTCTTCGCACTTCCACTGTTAGTATGAGGGGTAAAGGTTATTGGTATATTGTGGGTCTCTCACCTAGTGCTTTAGAGTTTTGTTTCCTTCCTCCGTGTTTCTCCTCGGCGAGGGTAGTCAGCACTCTGGAGGTTCTCACTTGCTAAAAATTCAAAAGCTTCCCATCTTTCCTAGTAAGTTACTATACTCTCGTAGTTAATTGGAGCAAGTGAAAGGGTCGCGAGGGATTTTATTCATTCAAGTAGATGTTAATTCTTGTGGGTTCTTTAGAAAACAAAGATTTTCCTTCTATAGTTTTGGCTCTGTGGCATGTCTCCTTTAGTCATGGATAAATTTGTAATTTGGTTCTTTAGAAAACAAAGATTTTCCTTCTTTAGTTTTGGCTCTGTGGCATGTCTCCTTTAGTCATGGATAAATTTGTAATTTTAGTATTCAGGATTGTATCCCTCATTTCCTGTGGAATAAGCATTCTACCCTAAGCCACTTACTTAACTAGGGGGTTTCCTACACAAGTGGTCTATCCAAGGATCTTTGGCCAAACCCATACCCTTCAAGGGATCTTCGTCGAGACTAAGCCTCGACTCTCATTGTTCTTTCCAACTGGACTGCTCCTTTGCTTTGGGTTTTTAATTCGTGTAGTTATAAAAGAGAGGGTTATTATTATTGTCCAGGGTTTGGACTTCATCTCAGACTTATCCATCACCCTACACTTAAACATCCGTGTATAGGTACCGATTCTACGATTTTGATGTAGGATTTCCCAGAACTGTATACTTTTTAAAAATGATTTTTGTTTATTCTTTGTTCGGAAATATGCCCAACATTTTGTAATTCTTATTTTATTTTGCGTACTCTCTGTCTAGAAATTTTTATTTCTTATGTTGCTCTCATTTATTTATGTTCGGGTATAGTTTAAAACTTCGAATGTTGTGTATTTCTGCTCGTTACATTTCTATCTGGAGCACTATCCATAACTTTACAACCCTTAAGTTATTATCGGGTGTTCTCTGTCAAACTCCAGGGGTTTTCTTTGTGTACTCATTTTTCCTTTGGTGAGAGACCGAGATTTCTATATTCTCAAGGTTATAAAAAAATACAGTGCTCATGGGGACATTCGTTCTCGTCTTCGTATCAAAGTCTATGGAGTCTATGCATCCTTAAATCAACTCTTGGTTGAAACAATAGTTTGTCTGGAGTCTATGCATCCTTAAATCAACTCTTGGTTGAAACAATAGTTTGTCATTAATTTGAAATTATCATTCTTGTTTTTTAAAATGATTCGTTACCGAGATCTAATTATGGGACCCCATCGTTGTGAGGGTACCCATCAAGAATCCCTGGACCATTCTCCCCTCAGCCTGGGACATCTATATGACCAAACGTGAAAGGGTAAAGGACTCCAAATCTCTAGCCGTAAGTTGAGT
Source organism: Picea abies (assembly GCA_900067695.1). Classification (NCBI taxonomy): domain Eukaryota; kingdom Viridiplantae; phylum Streptophyta; class Pinopsida; order Pinales; family Pinaceae; genus Picea; species Picea abies. Next base: position 10,823 of record CBVK0100201375.1, on the reverse strand, counting down.
ACCACCCTAAACTAAACTCTTCCTGTCGTTCATCATTCAGTTAAATATTTCATCCATTTTAGTTATGTTATACAATACTAATGTAATTTCAATTTCTTTATAGGGACTTCAACCATGCATAAATCTGGATGGAGACTCTTGTCAAATGCACAAAAGGTATTCAGGTTTTAATTTACCTCTCTTAAAAGAGTACCCTAGGTTTTTCCATGATTTGATATGAATCTAAACCAGAAGGTGAACATTGTGAATGGCAGCATCCATTCAAAGGATAGCCCAACCCTTTAGCTCTGTACTTTTAAGATTTCATCAGAATACATAAGGATCAATACCTTAATAATGTGTAACTAATTGAATTCACATAGTTTTGAGTATGGTTGAAATTTAAGAGTTATGTATTCGATTTTGGGGTGGCAATATGAACAATCACTTTTGTCGAGAAATAGATCTGTTAATGAATGATTCTGGAATGGATATCAGCACGCCTCCAAGGATAGTTATTCCATATTGATTTTTCCTTGGATCTTATGGAGAATAATTTCGCCAATTCCTAGTTTAATCCTGTAGCCTTTACTCTTTTGCACTATTTTCGATTTTAATTTATTTTTCTGTTATATGTATAGTCTGAATTACAGTCATGCAATGTATGGAAAGAAACTTATGTATTTTCGAGGGTTTACATTTCTTTTAAAATCAAAACTCAATGAAAGAGGAAAACTCGAATATCAGACTTTTGTACAGACATGTATGTATATGTTGACATAATAAATATATAAGTGTTACGCTATATGAATACTCAATACTGTACATATATAATGCTTATATTAATATTCAATGCTTGTCTTAGCTTACTTCGATAATTTGTGAGGGTTAAGGCTCTGTATAATTATTTACAATAGGATATGAATGTATAAATAACTTCTATTATGTACTTATATACACATGAAAATTTATACGATCTGAAACTAGATTCGGATGGATTTTCAGTCTAAAAATATAGTAAACTTGTGCAGGTCGATTTCCTCACTATTTATGTATCCATGTGTTAAAGATGTACCAACAATATACGTAGTATAAATGTTTACTTCAAGAATTGACTTTATATAGTAAGTGCAATGAAACAAACAAGAATTCTTATATTTATGATTCACTCCAGCAGTATAATTCTACATGACAACTTACCCAGAAATTAACAGGATGGACGATAAAGTTATGACCACTTATACACGTATAAGATTTATTCCCAAATTTACTTTCAAATTATTTTAGTAGTTACCTAGTCTGTAATTCTCTAAAGATTGAATATCTAGTGGTATAGGAATCACTCCTGGTAGGAAAGTCTAGTACAGTAGTAGAAATAACCTTCTAACTAGCATAGACATCTCTTCTAAATTATCCATGTTTAAAATTCCTTTCTAGCCAAAGGTATAGAAGTTTATACTAAGGTCTACAGTTGATGCTGTAGAGAATTTATTCTACAGTTAACTCATTTCAGCAAAATTTGATTGCAAACAATACAACACATACAGAGTAACAAATACACACTACAAATCCAAAGATGCATAACATTTATCGAGATAAGGAGTAAGTAAACATATCTAAATGGTTAATAAACAACAAATGGAACAACCACATTCCTCCCAACCTTAGAACAGGACATCCAAATCACTTGTCATGTTCACCCCCTAGCCTGACCATGAATCCATGAGGGCTAGCTCAGAACTCCTCCTCAGCAATTGCCTTTCAGCTTCAGTGGTTTCCTCCTTGCCTCACACTCATCACACAGTGTTCATAACAGTAAGAGATAGATTTCTTTTCCCATCACACTAGGCAGTGTTCTACCTCCTCCCATATGCCATATATCCAAAATCCTTTATTTTTGCCTAGGTCTTTTTCCCTCCTTGGGAATTTTCGCATCTTTCCATATCCTTGATTTTCAGGGGCTTCCAATGGTCAAATTCTTGATTTTCCACTTGTAACAATCAGCCCTGAGGTAGTTCCAACATGTTCCCCACTCATGGAGTCATGGTCAGCTGATTTGAACCCGATTGTTCCATTTGTCCTTCAACAATAATTATAAAATATTTTGTTTCATACAAGTGTCATAGTCAAGTAGTTAGTTGGTTCAAATTAGGTCTCTTCCCAATAGTCACAATCATTAATTACAACTAACTAAATTCGAAATTCGAAATTGCCAAAAATGGAAAAAAATTTCCAATTTCGAATTTACCAAAAACGAAATAATTTTCCTAAGAAATTTTAAACTTAAAATAATTAATTTTTGGGGATGTCACACCCCAAGTAGTGAATATTCTTTTGATAAATGAAGCACTTAATTAGTTTGGAATACAACTTGTGCTCTTTCAAAACTTGTAGCACCATTCTTGAATGTTGCTCGTGCTCTTATTCTACCCTTAAATAGATAAGTATATCATCTAAGAAAAAAATCACAAAGTTGTCGAGGTACTCCCTGAAACTCCATTCATCAGGCACATGAATACAATTGAGGAATTTGATATCCCAAAAGGCTCTACTATAAATTCATAATTCACATATCTTGTAATGAATGTTGTCTTGTTGATATCCTCTTCATTTATCCTCACTTGATGATAAACTAATATCAAGTCAATCTTGGGAAATATTCTTGCACCTTTTAGCTGATAAAAAAGATCATCAATCCTTGGCAAAGGATATTTGTTCTTTATTGTAACCTTATTCAGTTGTCTAAAATCAATACACAGCCTTAAATTTCCATCTTTCTTCTTCACAAAAATAATTGGGGCTCCCCAAGGTGATACAATTGGGCATATATACCCCTTCTTTAATAGATCTTCAAGTTGCATTTGAAACTCTTTCAATTCTCTTGTTCCCATTCTATAAGGTTTCTTGGACACTAGGGAAGCTCCTGGCATGAAATTAATAGAGAAATCAATGTCTCTCTTTGGTGGAAATATTGGGATTTCCCCAAAAACATCTTCAAAATCTTTCAATACTAGATGGTCTTCAATACTTACCATTTTTTCTTTGGATGCCTCTTCCATATGGGATGCAAAAATTTGACATCCCTTACTGAAACTCATTTTCAATTACGTGGTTAAACTTTCTCTAACGACTACAACTCTTGGAATGTCTTGAATATTTCCCTGCTACCCTCCCTCATCAAGACAATTTATTGTCTTGTTGTAATAGTCTAGGACAACATAGTTTTTTTCCAACCAATCCATGCCAATTAGGAAATCATATGAACCTAATGGTATGATGTTCACATCTACCATTGTTTTGAGTCCATTCATTTCTATTGATATATGGTTAACTAACTCATTGATATTTCTCTTAGCCCTCGTGGCTAGTTGAACTAACCAAGATTTATTATTCTTACTCCTTTGCGAGTGAAATATTTCAACAATGTTAGAGTTTATGCAATTATGGCTAGCTTCATAATCAATTAAAATTGTTATGGGCTAGTTATCAATATTAACTTCCACTTCAATCATGGGGGATTGATACTTTTTTTTCTTGTTGTCCAAGACTGCATAAATCCTTATCATATTTCCACCCATGTCTTCAATTGTTTCATCCTCCTCAATGTTGTGGACAATCCTAATTCTTTCACCTTTGTGAGGGAAGTCCCTATACAAGTGATTTCCCTCATGTCCCCAACATTGTACATGTTGCTACCTTGGTATTTTCCCAAATTAATAAGTTGTATTGTTATCATTTTGGGTTGAATTTCCTTGTTTGTTTTCTTGAGAATTATTCCTTAAAATGAGTGGCTTAAAACCTTTCCTCCTTTGATCCCTCTTTCCTTTCATCTTGACATTCCAAGATTTTTGGCATTCCAAGATTTTTGGAAGACTGACCTCCCTCTGCTCTACTCATAGAGATTATTTTATCTCCTTATGGTATTCTACAAAGTTTAGGGGTTATCTTATTGTATCTGGTCACTATAAAAGGAGAGTAACCGACTTCCAAATATTTGGATTTTGACTTTCTCATCCTTGAAGATGCCAACATACTTCAGAAAATCAAAGAACATCTTCTCATATTCACCCATTGTCATGCTTCTCAACCTAAATTCAAAGAAATCTTTCATATTCCTCTCATTGTAATGCTCTGATAAATAGTTCTCCTGGAAATATCCTTTGAACTGCCTCCATGAGACCTTCCTCTCATAAAGGTATTTTTCTTGCTTAATCTTATCCTATCAAATGGTTGTGTTTCCTTGCAAGTGGTAGGTTGCAATTTTTGTTTCTAACATGGAGGGATAATCATCCAGTTGGAAATATTTCTTCATTTCCAACATTCAGGCCTCATCATATTCTCCCTTCCTATTTTCACCATTGAAATTTGGTGGCTTTATTTTCCTTAGTTCACCTTGCAATCTGTTTGCCTCATGCCTTCTCCTCTTCCTCCTAACATGAGATAGACTTTGCCTACTCCCTGGACCTAAAATTGCATGAGATCTCCTAGTGGATTTCCTTAGGGAATGATGGTTCTTTCTCTTGCTCCTTGATTTTTTTTCATTCCCATTCTCATCCATTTTTGTATGGGGTTTCGATGCTCTCACTTGTATATCACTAGTTGCTTGCTTTGTGCCATAGTCTTTATTGGATTGCCTTTGTAGCATGTTCAATATCTCTAGTATTTCTTCTTAATATTTCATAATATTTTCATTATAATCCCTATAGCTTTGCACTTCTCTCTCTGGGATTCTCACAGTTACAGGCTCTTACATGCCTCTTCCTCCATTAGACTCTATCTCAATATTTCCCATGCTAACATGTAGCCCTATGAATTCATTTTCATGATTGTAGGACCCTTGGGAATCCTCCATGATTGTGGTTCTCATATAGGAATCCAAAATGTATTCATGTACCTCTAAATTCTGCAAGAAAATGTGCATGAAAAAAAAATTGTATTATACAAAAACATATACACATTGTTCTAGAAAAGAATGAATAATTTTTTTTTCTTAAATGCCACCAATCATCTTCTTTTATGTTGACAGTAATCTATGTTGCCCAGATCAATTTTCTGAGTTGATATGTGGATACCACTCTCCAAGATCTTTTCAACAACTACTTTCTTTCTCAATTCTCAACCCTGAGAATAAATTTATAGCCAATTGAATATTGTTAATCCACACCTTCTTCACACATCTCATTCTGGTGAAATTAATCTGAGAAACCAACTTTTGTTACTTATAGAAGTAAATATGTCAGGAACTAGGGAAACTTTTGTATGAACCTTAGATAACAATGATGGAATGGAATTCATAAAAAATATTATAATTCCAATATGACGCTCCAATGAAAAATTGTAACAATTTAGAAGTGAAAACTTTGTCCTTTTTCACCCCTTTCTGAGACTTGGAATTTTTAGCCAAACTGGCTATCTCCCAAACTGCGCACTTCTGGGAAAAAATCAATAAACAATTTTTTTCTAGCTCAATGGGTATACAAAACTTCAAGTGAACAAATTTTTCCAAATTTTCCATCTTGGGACCCTTTTCCTCCTCTGAAAATCCCAAAAAACCCGAAAATGTGGCATGGAATAGTGGATTTTTCCCTTTTTCAGCATCTCTATTCCAAACCCCTTAGAATTTATTCAATTTCTTCATGGATTATTTCCATGTCTTCTTTATATACTTTTTCCCATATTTTCAGCTTAATTTGTATAGTTGCCAATGATCTGGACCCAAATCATTAAAAAAATGTAAATTTTATTTTCCCTATTTCCATCTCACAACCATCGCGAACATCGTGAAAATTCCTATTTTTCCTTCCTAAGACAATTTCAGTCTCATGGAATTCAAAATTACCCCTCCATAAAAACCATTATAAGTGCAATTCTGAGTTGAAATTGCTTAAAAATTTGGGGATTTCACTCAAATTTTACCTTCTTACCCAAATTTGACACAATTCAATCATTGAGATGACAAATTTACCAACGTCATGTTGATATCTGGCCCATACAGGTCCAATGTTGAACAAAAAAGCTCTGATACATTTTTTTCACGTTCCCGAGCCTAACCGAGGAACATTACTTGTGGAAAATACACACAAATTTGAAATGTTTGAGTGAACTAAATTCTTGTAGCTTACCAACTACAAATTATACATAGATTTAACCATTGTAGATACCAATTATTTAAATGTAACTACATCATGCTAGCTATCATGAATGTCTCCTCCTCACTGGGAAAAACTTTGTATGCAATATCCTTTGTAGTTAGGCAACAACTGTTCATAGTGTGTGCACAATAGGCTTGGTACTTGATGCAGAAACTATTCCCAGTGTATGCAACAATTAGAACACCACTCTAAAATATGTTACCATTACTACTAAAATTAATTAACAAATGCATTGAAACATCGATTTATGAACAACATGGAAATCAATCTCATTCAACTCTCCATACTAGTTAAAAATGTAAATGCATCTAATAATTTTACCACAACATCATATAATTCATTCTCATGCACATCTGAGTAAAATGCATAGCATTTAAACTTATAAATTAACTGAAGAAAAGATGTAAGTGTAAAATCATGAATTTTGATATCTTTTTTCCTTGTGTTTTGAGAAAATAAAACACATTTTCATAATTTTTTCAACTTCTGGTAAACAAAAGTATTTTTTTTAATTCAGAATTTCACTTTACAGTAAAAACAAAACTTGTCATGAATTTTGCTATCTTTCTATTGACTATTTTTTTAAATTTACTTATTGACATTTGATATGTCAGTTTAGTGATTGTTTGAAAGTATGTTCCTTAAAAATGAAGGGACTGATAACGAGTTATGTTTTTAGACGTGAATTTACTCATTATTAAACTTGTGTTTCTAAAAAATGAAATATGTTGCAACAATCTAAACAAACTCTATTAAAGTATGACTATATTTTTTAATTTAACAGATGAATATTATAATTTCTACAATTATATTTAATTTCACCAATATAAAAAAGTTGTAATTTTTAAACATGTTTAGTGAGACTCCATGTATGTGCCTTAATTTTGATTTAAAAGTAAAATCTAAAAATACCCTTTTGAAGAGGACAGTGAAAGGTCGATAATATGAAATTTTCATAATTTTTGACTATGTATTATTATAAATATCGATTTTTCATTTTACTAAATCATTCTATGATCTAAAAATAATATGCAGACGTGTTTTTATAAATTAACTAGAATTACTAAAAAATAATTAAATTGAATAAAAATTGTATCAAATTAAAGTAGATTTAATTCTAAAAATGTCGGTACTAGTTATGAAACTAGAGTCACAATATTTTAAGGAGTTTTCTCCTTCCAATGTTGGAGTAAGCTGAAGTGAACACAAAATTTCTGGAAAAGTGCCATAGTTACATATTTTTTGGCAAACTAATAGTTCGGGCGAAAGTTAGATTTAATGAAAAAAAATTATAAAATAAATAAAAAAACCATATGGTTTGACCAGGTGGTACATCGTTACAGGGTGTCATTAGATTTCACTTTTGACTAAAAAAATATTTTGGTTGAAAAAAATCAATTTTTCAGCTGAAAATTGTCGTTAGCAATTTCTGCGACCTCATTCTCATGAAAGTGTTTTTCCACATTCATGAGTTTACCCATAAACACATATCTTCTTAAAATATTTGTGTAACTAGGTACTTGGGAAGGATATTCCACCCAAACATAGACTTGTTGTTCCAAATCTCAACAATAATTCACCCCTATGTTGGGGCTAGGAATCCACAATAAAGGATGCCTCTCACCATCCACTAACGACTCAATATCCCACAACCCACTGGTATTCTCGTACATGTATCATGATTTTTTTCATCTCTCTTCCTCTTGACTTGTCCAATTGAAGGAATGTATCATTTCACTACTCTAAGTCATTTGAGCATCACAATCATTTATCAAGGTCTCTCTAGCACAAGTAACTAGGAATCTCTCTATTAGTAACTCAAGGGAACTCACTACTAGGAAAACTACTAGCAATAACATCAAACACTTATTGTTACAGTGTAATTCACACAAGAGTTCGTTCTTTAGGCCTGACAACCTGGATCTTCAATCTTCAGCTCCAAAGCAGTCCAAAACACTCTATCATTCTCTATAATTTCCTAAACCTTCATGGTCTATCTCTAGTGCTCCATTTTCATGATCTCCCTTGTTGTTCATGTAAAAATGAATGTGTAAAATTTGTTTGTAACTTCCCATATGAATTTCTTCTATTTTCCAAATAAAATTAACTACTTACTATGCCCAATGTTGATTGTAATTCAACCGCATTATCTCCAATAACTATTAGATGTGACTCTGACACCTACCCTCGTACAAGAGTTTAATGATTTTCCTCTTATACACTAAAAACAAAATTCGAAGTGATCCCCAATGATAGTAAAATTTAGGAAAAATTGGTTGAAATAATACCCATAATTAATTCCCCCCTTGGGCCACTCTTAGACACTCTTTTCTCTTATGGAAAAATCATCCCCCATCTCTTTCCATATTTCTTAATAGTTGGCATCACATTTTATTTATTTCAAAAAATAAAATACATTCACATATTACATCACTTGGCCATAGCCACATTTGTATCTAAATTATGCATAAATTAAATTGGGGATTATATTGGGGATGTTACAACAAATGAATAGCAACCTAATTCTTCACTTCGCATTCCTAACAACTTGCTTCTTCACACCCAAACCACCAATGATTTATGGAGTGACAAGATTGAGAACCTACTTCTTCCTCTTTTATTACCATATTTCTCTTCCATGGGAACACAATCCTTTTTCTCAAACCAACCACAGTTTGAATGATTGGAAGAATATCCCTCCACACACTAATTTATAACCTCATTATGCATGAAAATGGTATGACAAGTGGCACAAAGGTAAGCACTTCCTCTCTCTTGAGAGCCTACCCTAGCTCCAAGAACATAGGATAAAATAATAAGCATGAAATAACTTTAGGATTGAACTTATTTAGGAATATTTTATTATATTCCTTCACTTATCCCCCTTAGATTAAGCCTCTCTTGTAAGTCCCTTATCCCCCCTTTCCCTCTTATGGATTCATATCCCCCCATACTCATTCCATCCCTAGGTCTGCAGGAGTGATGCATTTTTATTTATTTTACAGTGTGATTATAAAATGAAAAATTTGGTGAACTAGACATTGTTTATAGGCTCATCATCCTAATATGACAGATGCACCTTGGCCTAACATCCACGCATAGAAGGTACTCTATTCCAAAGAATCATGAATCACTAGCCCATATGAACATATATGTGTGCATATACATAGTTACCACTTTGGGGTATTACAATGGGTCAAGTGGGTACCCTTGGAAGAATCATGGTACAAGACACCCTTCCATACTTCATAAAAAATGTCCCCATTTATGGAACTTTATGGTTATTGTCCTCCATCCATCAAATCACCCTTGAGAGGGAAAGATAAGGTGCAAGCAGTGGAGGGCCACATAGAACACCAACAAGAGGTTCTCCAACTATTCAAGGACAACTTGGCTATTACAAAAAATAGGATGAAATAAAAAATTGATCAACATCGTAGAGAAAGGGAATTTGAAGTAGGATATTGGTTATTCCCAAGGTTAAAACCATACAAAGAAATGTCCCTCAATCAATAAAAGAAGGACAATAAATTATCACACAAGTACTATGGTCCCTATAAGGTGTTGTAGAGGGTTAGACATATGGATTATAAAATGAGTTTCCACCATATTTACATGTATAATATCCATTCTTTCATGTTTCTTTCTTAAATATGGTAATTGGTGAGAAGATCTCAATTCAAACTATTCTACCAAATATTTATGAAAAAAGGGAAAATCATACTAGAACTAGAAACAATCCTTGAAACATGGATCAATTAATTGTGAAATATATTTAAATTATTGAGTACCTCATCAAATGGAAGAACCTACTAGTATAAAAGGTTACATGGGAAGTTGTGTTCTTCATTCAAAAACATCCACAACTAATCAAGTATTGAGGGAAACACTTGTTTCAATGGGAGGGGTATGTTAAGTCCTAGGTATTCAGTTATTACATTTTTATCATTATACTATTATTGTTCTTATTATTCAAGTAGTAACTTTAATGGTTGGTGTTACGGAAATATTCCCCTGCAGACATGTGAAATTTCCTTTGGATTACCTAGCCCTATACCAAGACATAAAATTACATTTGGACACTAACATTCCTATAGATTCATTTTGTCCATCATTCCTATAGATTCATTTTGTCCATCGAAAAAGAGATAAGGAGGGGAAGTGTGATGTAACTCGTTTATGACGTTTGTCCAAGCTGCTCCAATCTGCGAGCTCCATTTAGTACCTACAATGGACATCAAGAAACAAATGACTCTCTCATACTCTAATGGATTAGAAAAAATCAATTTATGTATGCATATTAAGACAACCATAGACAAGAACATGTGAACACACACTTGAAGGAAATATTCTAAGTTTATTAATGAGAATTTAGAAAGGAAAAATTACAATATGCATATGGTGTTGCATCGGCCTCTCCAACTCCTCCTCATCCAACCCTTAGTCAAAAGATCCACAATCAAAATAACAATGCTTTTTTTATTTCTCCTCTTCACCTTGGAAATCCCTCAATATATAGGCTTGAGAGGCACAATAACCATGATAAAATGAGGTGTATGGTTGAGGATATGGATCCTTGAGGCTTGGATCAGATCCTAAATTGAATCCCAAACATGAGGCTTGAACACAGCTAACTCAACCTCAAAGAGTTCACCCATAGATTAAGGTGGGGGAGATCCCTCCTTTCTCTCA
>CBVK0100201373.1:790-15562 GCA_900067695.1 Picea abies | reverse complement strand
ATGTCAAGGGACAAACATCAACCATGGCTTCCAGGAGATCTTCGCTAGATGAAAAAAAAACACTCTGAAAGGAATACATGTTGATGTCATAGATAAGGGTAGGGATATATGGATCTAATAGCCCTATCAAAGAGATGAGCATGTCAACTACCAGATCTAAGTCAGGAGAAGGGAGATATTCTCTCTCGTTTGGAATTAAATGAATGGGACAGTTCATTACATAATTGACCTGTAGTGGGGTGGACATCACTAGTATGAATAGACCGTTCAGGGAAGGAATATGGTTGACCATCAGATGAGGATCAACGAATGAAAGTTTTTCGTTCATTACTATGTTTCCATTGTGAGGGAAACATATCACTCAAAAGAGAGTGGGCACAAAATATCTCGTAACATATACATAGTCTCACTCGAGGAGAAGGTTAAAATCCAAGGGGACGTGAAATACCATTACATCAATGTAGAACATTTTTCCTCCCAAAGTAACCAAAAATTGAGAAAGGATCCCTAAAGGTCGACTAACTCTTCTGTAAAAGGTCAAAATATTCTAGGTCATGGGCACAATCTGTGGGGAACCAAAATATTTCCAAGAATTTGTGGATAAGATGCTAACAAAATCACCTTTGTCTATTATAATGTTAGGAATATTCCTATCACAAACTTGCATGGTTATTTGGAAAGGCACATAAGAAGGAAGACATGATTCTATCAAATGATTCCAATCAATAGAAATGATCTGATTTCTTGAAGGGGTGCCAACGGGATGGGCAAAGTGCCCCCTTTTCTAAGTGAATCAATATTAATAAGGTAGACCTAAGTGACATACTCATTCTTTGAATGAGGACTCAAATCAAGCAATGATGGACTCAGAGAGACCACTTTTGTTGCACTCCTTAAGGGAGGAGTGGGACCGACCAATGACGGAACTAGATCGATCACTTCAGGTTCACTCTTTAGATGAAGAGTGGATTTGACCGATGATGGAACTAGATAAGCTACTTGGGTTACTAATTCAACTATGGATGAAACCAGATTGACCACATGATCAGCCATACTGACTTTGGATGGAACTGTATTTACCATTCCATCAACTAATGATGGTTTTGGAGAGATCTTATGATAACCAATCATAAGTTGAATATTTTCCAAAAGATAAGAAGCCTCGTCCATATGAGGGAAAAGGTGAGAGTGTCACCCTTACAAATCCTGCAAGGGAATTTGGGTTTAGGATTCTTCATTTTAGACTTGTCAATTTTATAAACACTCCCAATACGATTAATAGCAGTTGGTTGTTCATATCCAACATGATCTCATGTGGTTGAAGGCTTGGTTTGTTTTTTAATCTACTTCTTCTTCTCTTTTTGTTTCTTCTTCTTCTTATCAACCTGGCTACTCACTTTAGAACTTTCACTAGGAGAAGGATAAAAGGAAGGATACATAATGAGTGAAGAAGGAGAAAGGTTGACATGAGGTTTAGTTTTGGGTATTTTTCTTACATATGAAACATTAGCTACATTCGAAGCACTGGGAAAAGTCAAGATCACTAGAGTGGGTAACAAAAAAAACCTGTAAACCGATGGTGAATCTTGGAATACTCAGTGTGGAAATGCATGGAGGACCAACGTTTCCAAAGGAAGAAAAGGTGAAAGGTTCCCCAAGAAAAGGAGTTCCTTCGTTGGTACTCCCAGGAACTAATGCCATTAACATTGGCTCGACCTAAGATCCACTAGGGAAAACGATCACCCGCTACATATATAAGAAGAAAACAATCAAACAAACCTTCCCACAATGTAACCACTACTTGGTGATGAAATCCAACATCACGAGATCAATATAGGAAGGGGATAGGATAGAGCAGGTGGATCATTTATGTTGGCAACCTTCTTAACGAACTTACACCTTGGTGTAATTTCCCACATGGTTTTACCCGTGGACTTACCCTCCAAGGATCACGAGTGAGTTTGACCAACGTCTGACCCAGGTGCAACAAAGAATCCCATTCACCACTACCTTGTGTATTAACCCTACATATATAGGCCACTAAGGTTACCAACTCACAGTTAGACTCCAAGCATGTATAATAAACACTCAGGATTGAATGTATGGGAAAGATAACAAGTCCAAAATTATTCAAGAGAACTAAATACAAGTGGACCAGAAGACTACTAAGGACCCCAAATGGATTCCAGATTCATGAAGCTCTAAAACCAAATGAAACCATTCTTTTCTCAGGAAGAACTCCCAATATATGATCTTTCCTCTACATGGGTTAAGGTTCGGAGGGGAAATATTCGTTGATATCCCCCACAAAACCTCATTTTTAACTCCTATGTGATAGGGGGGTCCTCACTATGCTTATATGAACAATTGGTTTTACTGCTCCCTAGCACAAGATTCTATGTTTATCTGATGGATTTGGAAAGTTATCCTCACAACCTATTCTAGATCCCTACACTTTAATCTAATGTAGGTTCGCTACCAGATAATATAAAAGTGTCTGATCAATTTTATAAGTTCTTCATTTTAGGGTTGTTGTTTACTCAAGGGTGCAAAAGTGAAACTTATCATGGTTTAGACTCAACTCCAAAAGAATGCAGAAGAATGAGATGAAAATATTTTTCTTCAATGAATCCTACATACGAGATGGAGAAGAGGTTTAAATTTCTTTAACAAAAAACACCCAATGCAATCTACCTATCTATACTACCCAAAAGAAAGAATGCAACTATCTTCTTTGTTTCATTCTAATATATAAAGAAAGAAAATGCAACTCCTTTAACACTTCATTACTTCCAATCAAAATGAAACAATCAAATGCATATACAAATGACACGAAGAAAAATTGATTTCAAACAAAGCATGCACTCACAGGTTAATGAGAAATGAAAGAAACAAGTATAATAACTTAGTCAATCAACGTCTCGATTATCGACAAGTATTCAAGTGATACAAGAAAGTTTAGAGAAGAATCCAAAAAATCATAAGGAGAAAGAGAAATCACTCAACTGTCTTGACAAAACGAGTAGCAACAAAGAAAAATCAAAGCTAGGTTGTGGTGAGGATAAAGTCTCAAATCATTCAAATAGGCTAGATTTTAAAAGTAACTTAAGACCAACAAACCTTTGCAGACCTTTTCAATTAGTCAGATAACCAAAAACTTCACAAGATTCAAATAAAACCAAGAAAAACAAGGCGAATCAATATCACAATTTGGAAAAGGTTGCAAGCTCAAACAAGACAACAAAATAAGTGATAAGTACCAAATATTCAACCCAAACAAAGCCACAAGCCAATTTATAGAATCTAGGCAAAAGAACTCCAACAAAGGGCTGGGAAAAACTGAGCAGAAAAAGGCAAAAATCACCAAAAATGGAGATCAACGCTCTTGTTTTCAAGGGTACAGAGTGTTTTAGCACTATGATATACAATGTAGGGGAGTTTTGTTTATAGATCAACACTCTGATATACACTCCAGAGGAGTGCTACCCTTCCCAGAAACTCAGAACAAAGGCTTAAAACTTAGAAAAATTCACCCAAAATTCCCAGAATTTTGTGAAATTGTCAATGAAGAGGGGAGAACATATTCTCTTAGATCTACTCAAAACAAGAGAGAATTGATCTTTAAAACAAAGAGACTGAGCTATACATCACTCCCTAAGAAATCATTGAGAGATTTTATTAGATAACCAATTCCCTCATAGGCACTCTAGGAGAGCACTAGTCCTTTAGATGTTTGAAAATAAGCATGAAAAAGAAAAAAATCAACAAAGATTGGCTTGGTAACTATGACTATTGCTTGATGAAACAAAGGAAAGAGGGAAGGATAAAAAAAAATCAACCAAACAAGATCAAACTAGGAAAAGGTTTAGACGATCCAAGGAAAGACAAGTCAATTTCCTTCCCTAGTGGAGTCACTAATTTCTGTAATGGAAATATTCCCCCGCATACAGGTAAACTTTCCCTTGGATTATAGACCCCTATACCCAGACAAAAAAATTACATTTGGAAACTACCATTCCTATAGATTCATTTTTTCCATCGAAAAATAAATAAGGATGGGAAGTATGATGTGCCTCATTTATGAAAATTTTCCAATATTCTCCAATCTGTGAGATCCAATCAGTAACTGCAATGGACAACAAGAAGCAAGCAACTATCTCATACTCTAATGGACTAGACAAAATCAATTTATATAAAAATTAAGACAACCATAGACAAGCACATGTAAACACACACTTGAAGTAAATAGGCCAAGTATATTAATTACTTTTTCTTAGGTTTTTCTATGCTATATTGATATTTGGTTCGTAACAATTTCCCCCAGTAGGGACTTGTCCTATAGTCGGGTTTTGAGGTATGATAGGGTTTTTGATTCTATGATGTGAAGGTGTCCCAATGGGATTTTGTGGCACATATGAAGTTGTTTCTTGAATAGGCATTGTTCGTGTGACCATCATGGTACTGTGTGAATGACTAGGTAATAAAAATCATGTTTCACTCGTTATTTGTCCTGAAGTGGTAGCAATATTGAGTGTTTGTTCTATAGGGTGGTCAGAGTACTGACTCAATGGTATTGCATCCACACTGGTGTTGACGGATGTATGTGGAGGGTTAAAGAGTGGTCGGCTCAAATTAATTTTTTCATAAATATCATGACCCAATGGAGTTATCCATATAGGATGAAGAAGAGTTTTATGTGGATCTACTATTTTAGTAGAGAGGACAGGGCTTGTATATTATTCATTTGGATTTGGTTGTTCTAATTCCATGTCACGCTCTCCATGTGGCCTTGACAGTAACCTAGGATAATCTTCAACTATCATGTTTCTTTAGGAGTCTAATCAGAGAAGGAGTGGATCAAGAGGGTTGGTTAAAGATGGGTTTTCAGGAGGGGTAGGACATTCCTGAACTTCTACTATAGCTCCCCTAGGATGTTCAATCAAAGGAGTAGAAAAACTCCCAGTGTCCGAATAGTTTTCAACCTCTTCAGGGTAAGTGTATTCAGGGGAGTTATGAGGTAAGGGTTAATATCCTTCTAGAGGAAACCCTTGCATCCTACGTGATCGATGAAGACCTTTTTCATCCACAATACCAATCTTAAGGAAAACTAGGGGGAACAAACAACATTCACTAAAAATCTAGAAAACGAACAAGAAAAACAATAACATCTCCTAATGAATTTACTAGTTGGTGATGAAATCCAACATAGAAAGAATAAAGTGAGAAGGGGATAGGATTGATCGGGTGGATAAGTTACATTGGAGGCCTACTTAATAGACTTATGGCTTGGTGCAAGTTCACTCATGGTTTTACCCATGGGTTACCCTCCAAGGAGCCCGAGTGGGTTTGACCAATGTTTGATCCAGGCACAACAAAGAATTTCCTTCACCATCACCTCATGTATATACCCTAAATATTATGGCCACTAAGTTTTCAAAATTCCAGTCAACCTCTGGGTGGTTACAGTCGATAGTTGGTTCCAAATGTATGGGAAGGATATCAAGTCCAAAATTTTTCAAGAGAACTAAGGACAAGTGGACCGATAAACTCCTGAGGACCTCGAACTGATTCAGAATTCATGAATCTCGAAGACCAAATGAAAACAATTGATTCTCATAAATAACCCAAATATACGATGGTTCCAATATGATTGTTTAAGCCTCATAGGGATAATCTATGTTGCTCTCCCACACGCCACCTCATGTTTAACCCCTGTATGAGAGGGGGATCCCAACTATGCTTATAGGAAAGTTGTATTTTCTTTCCCTATCACAAGATTATGTGTTTGTATTTAATTCTTTGGAGAGTTATCCTCAAAACCTATTCCAAATCTCTATTCCTAGTCTATTATTGGTGTAAAGATATAAAAAGAAAAAAGTTTCTAGTTCAATTTTAATTAGCGCTTATTTTTGTGGTTGTTCATTACTCAAGGGTGAATGATAGTGAAACTAATCGTATTTTGAGACTCGACTACACAAGAAGGTAAAAAAGAATGACATGAAAATTTCCTTTCGATGAAATTCTAGCTATGGGAAAGAGACAATATTATTTCTTTTCGTCACTAACAAACACTCAAAAGAAATGTAAAAACATTATGATATTTATTCCCAAACAAGAATTCATACATTTGTCAAATTATCAAAAAGAAAAACCTTTCAATATCAAAAACCAATGCATATAAATCCTTCTTTGTTTGATTTTAGATGCAAAGAATGATGTTCATATAATGGTTCTTTCTTTCACTAATAATGAAATAGTTCACTATGAGGATCGAAAAGAGTATGAATCAAAATAGAATACAAATGAAGATACTCACAACATTAAACAAGAGATCGAAAGAAAAACAAATATCAAACTGCTCAATCAAAGATCCAAAAACACTAAGAAATCAAAAAGTCATACTTTATAGTCTTCAATAATTGAGTAAGATATCAAAGACAAGGAAATCAGTAAACCTATGATCAACAATATTTCCTATGATTTTCTCTAATCAATCGGATAATAAAAAAGCATTGCAAAAAGGGAAACCAAATCTGAGAGAGAAAGGGTCAATTTTCTAATCAAGAAATAAAATACAAACTCAATAAATACTAAAAAGAATGAAGGATATCAAGTTTATAATCAAACAAGAGCCAAGTTCAAATAGAAGAAACTCTGAGCTAAAGAGGAATATCTAAAGACTATACCCAACAAGCAACACACTTGAAAATTTCCCTAAATAAGCGAAATCAATGCTCTGGTAACCAAGACACCAGAGTGCTATAATGCTCCCTAAAAGGCGAAGAAATTTTGAAAAAGACCCCAAAAACTCAATAACTCAGAAAATTTCAATAAAGGGATTTGTAAGAAAGCTAGCAAAGACAAGGAAGATGAAATCTTCATACCAAATCAGAAAGTAGGATATAAGGATAGGAAAAAGTCTCGGAAGAACAAAGGGAAGAACAATTGAAATTTTTCTCCCTAGTGGAGTCACCAATTTCTATTACGGAAATATTCCCTTGTGGACAGTTGAATTTTCCCTTGGATTACAGACCCCTATACCAAGATAGAAAATCACATTTGGACACTACCATTCCTATAAATTCATTTTTTTGATCGAAAATAAGAGAAGGAGAGGAAGTGTGATGTACCTCATTTATGACATTTGTCCTAGCCGCTCCAATCTACAATCTCAATCTGACTCCCGATGCAAATCATTACCTGCAATAGACAACACAAGACAAATTACTATATCCTACTCTAATGGATTAGACAAAATCAATTCATCTATGCAGATTAAAACAACCATATACAAGCACATGTAAACACACACTTGAAGTAAATAGGCCAAGTATATTAATGAGAAATTAGAAAGGAAAACTTACCATATTTATATGGTGTTGCATCATCCTCTCCAAGTCCTCCTCGTCCAACCCTTGCTCAAAATATCCACAATAAAAATAACAATGCTTTGTTGATTTCACCTCTTCACCTTGAAAATCACTCAATATAGAGTCTTGAGAGGCACAACAAACATGAGAAAATGATGGGTATGGTTTATTATATGGCTCCTTGAGTCTTGGATCAGATCCTAAAGTGAATCCCAATCATGAGGGTTGAACACAACTAACTCAATATCAAAGAGTTGGACCATATATTAAGGTGGAGGAGACCCCCCTTTATCTAAACAACACCATCACTCCCCCCAGGAAGAGATAGAGAATTGATCCTAGATCATTTATCCCCTATAGTGGTAGAGGGAACTCTATGTGTGCACCCAAAGTATGGACAAAGGGGTGTTAGTCTTCATAAATGCTCAAAAAATAGTCAAAATTTCCAAGGAAAAAGTGTGTTTTGAGATAGAAATGATGGTTTTCCTCCTCTCGTATCACTTAGGGGTCATGAACAATTGTTTTAATGGTTATAATGGGTGGTGACACCTCACAAAATGAATGTGACACTTGGGAAGGTGTATACGACATTTGTGACAGTGAATGTGACACTTACCGAGGTGCATACATCATTTTGCGACACCTTGCGACAGCTACGACACTTAGGGTGTGTAACTTAAGTGTGACATTTTGATGTGTAACAATTGGATATACCCTATAATTGTTATTGTGCCCTTTGTGTCCTATATATTCCAAGGAGAACTAGTTTTAGAGATCATGTCATCTTGTGCATTTTTTATCTTGTAATAGGATTTTTCGCCTAAAATATCCTTCTCATTAATTCTTCTCTCTTATTATCAAGGTGTGAAGTTACTTCTTTTTCTCCTTTTTATATGATTTTCATGTTTGGACATAACACCAAGACAAAACACAAGGAAATAAGAACAAAATCTAAATCAAGCACAAGGCCAACACCATGTGAAAGGAGAAGAGGAAGATGAGGACAAATGACAAAGAAAAGAAAATGGGACCACAAGGGAGAAACTCGTAAAAATAAAACAATTTTTTTAAATATTTATAGGTTTGTTCCATATTTTACTTTTTTGAGATGATTATAAAACCCAAATCATCAAGCCCACTTGTGAACAAGGAATAAGTGAGGATACCAAACTAATTTTGGGCTTACCTATTCCTTCAGACAAGTGGTAATGAATAAGCGAGCCAACATCCTTACACATACAAAAAATATGGGCTTGCAAAACAAACTACGAGGTAGGAATACAAAAAACATTCAAACATCATGTGAAATGAGAAGAGAAAGACAAAGTAAAAAAACAACATAGAGGCAATAAAACCATAAGGGAGTGCTCGATAAAAATAAAAATCAAATCAAATAAAGAGAGGTTGTGGTCACCAACTAGTACTTTTTATACAACCTGCAAGACTAAATTGGAAATCCCATCCATATACAATGATGAAGTTAGGAGACTAAATAAATTTGGCATTTACCTTTTCCTTCATACAAGTGGCATGGGATAAATTATCCAACACCCTTACACCTACAAAAAATATGAGGTTTTCAAGACAATACACAAAGTAAGAAGAACAAACACTAAATGAAATAGAAGGAAAACACAATGTAGAAAAAGAAGAGGAAGATGAAGGTGAACAAGAAGGAAGAAGAAATGAAACCACAAGGAAGTGAATAGTAAAAGGACATAAAAAATATCAAATAATGAGAGATATTCATCACCACAATATTTTTTGAGATGAATTGCAAGCCCAAATTAGCAATCCCACCCATGCACAAGTGGCATGGAGTAAATAAGCCACCATCCTAACATCTACCAAAAATATGGGGTTACTAGGACAAGGAACAAGGAAATAATACCAAACACTAAATGAAAGATAAGGCAAATGCCATGTAGAATGAGAAGAGGAAGACTAAGGAAAACAACAAGGTAGAGGCAATGAAAATGCAAGAGAACATGTGGTAAAAGGAAAACATAATTCTCAAATAAGGAGAGGCTTTAGTCACCACTTTATTTATTTTAGATGACTTGGAAGGCCAAATTGGCATGCCTACATGTGCACAAGGAAGAAGTGAGGTGTTGTGTGCCTCAATAAATCTGAAAGTATAACGTAAGAGGAACCCTCAACATCAATAATAAACCAAACACTCACATAAAGTAATCAATAAAAGAATGTAGTAAAATCCCTTGAGGTAGGGTAACACCATATATTAATCCTTATGGAAGGATAACACTCCTTCAAGTAATGTTGATACATTTACAATACTCTTCGCTATGCTCCAACACATTGCTTACAATTATTTATATGTATCTCTCTATCTCCCTGGAACATTCTAGTAGGTGGAACCTTCTAGTATTCCTTCTAACCTTTATTGTGTTCACACTATTGCATGGGCCTTATTTACTATAAATGTTCTTCATTAATAACAATACATATCTACACAATTATTATTATTCACCTTGTGTACCTCCCTAGGTATACTACAGGAGGAGACCAAATAAAATTGGGATTTCCCCCTTCCTTCAAACAAGTGGCCATGTGAGTTGTTTAGTGTTTTTTTTAGTGTGTCGATTAGTGTGTCAATGCAGAGATGAAATGCAATTTCAATCTCTTAGTGTTCCTTGGTTAATGTCTTGATTAGTGTAGTTTCAATGGATAAAATGCATTATACTTGTGATTTAATTTCCCAAAAAAGTGTCATTTCATGTGACTAGTGGATGTTTTGGTTTAATATATGTTTAACTAATGGTCATTAGTAGGGTTGCCTGCATTTAAACTTTCACTCCATTTACACTAAGTAACATGTGAGTTGTAACATTTAACCATGCTCATTTTCAATAACGATTTTTCAAAAAAATTCAATCATCCATGCATTACTAGAGGATTGAAGAAAAAATGACAATGTTTTTACCTTCTGGCACATAATTGGAAAAACAACTAGTAGTGTTTACATTGCTAGTTGTTTATTTGCAACTAAACAAATTGAAAAAAAAAAAAAATTGTTTGCATTGCTAGTTTAATTTTCAACCATGTATCAATATGTTGTTTTCGATCCTCCATGCATTACAATAGGATTAAAAAACATATGACGACATTTCTTGATACATAGATAGAAATAAAATTAGTATCATAAACACCATCAATTATACAATTTAAAAAATAAATAAATTATGGCATCATAACTTCTCCTACACTTGAATCGGGTGACAAATGGCATCCTCGGCCAACAAATTTGGTACATAGAAAAGGGTTGAGTAATAATAAATAAATTATGGCATCATAACTTCTCCTACACTTGAATCGGGTGACAAATGGCATCCTCGGCCAACAAATTTGGTACATAGAAAAGGGTTGAGTAATAATGGTTTTCTGCAAGGGGTCCTCTCAATAATATTGACCCCCATCACTTCCCTAGTTCATGCACTCACATCTAGACCTTTTGCTCCAAAACTGGATCATGGTTTGACTAGAAATGATGAAAAAAGGACATCAAAGGTTGTGGAAGTGTACAAGAATCTAGTTATGCAGCATAAATATGGATATACACCCTTTAATTCCCTTTAATTCCCTTTAATTCCCACCAATGACCTAATTGGCTCCATACTAGTCATAATTATGAGTAAGAGCGGGAGGAGGCTACTTAGTTCTAGTAATATTATGCCATGGTTGGTTCCTTTTAGGTCACTATTACTCTTTATTCTCAAGTTTGGAGGGGTTTTCATTCTTGTGTCTAGTTACTAATGGCTCCCAGAAAAGAAAAAAAAAATCAAGCCTTTTGTTGATCACAAAATGAGAGCTACTCTCACAGTTGAACAGGTAGTTGCACACTATCAATTATTTGTAGCCCTGACTAACAAGGAAACTATGTTGAATTTCAAGGAAGAGGTCATGCTTGTGCAGGCATACATAGAGGATGAGGATGTTGAAAATAAAGTGGGGGGTATTATTCCTTACCTCGGTTACACCAGGAATATAGATACCAAATTCCACCACATAGTGGAGTTATATTGGCATGTTAAAATAATGGTTTCTCAAGGCATGAGGCCACAAGAGTAGGAGTTAAGAAAATTTATTCAGTGATTGGAAGCTTTGGATAGACATGCCAATCCATTGATAACACTAGTCTCTTAGTTGGTCAAGAAGCACGGAAGTATCTTTTAGTTGAAAAATGACAAAGGGAAGACCTCAAACTCTCAACATCCCCCTTTAGAACTTAGATCGATGTATCTCATCCCAAGGGTGTTCCCTGAGTTCATGATTTGAATGGTTGACAATTCTATTGATTCTCATGGTCTTCACTGTATAACCTCGGTTTTAACCCTTATGAAATAAGAATGTATTATATAATTATGACTTAGGATGGTGAGATAGTAATGTTGAAAAGGGGCCAGAGTGCCTAGGAAATGTAATACTTCATATAAATTAATAAAATACAATGTTGGCTACAAGACGGACAAGGAAAAAAGAGATATAGGGCTATGATTCCATGAGAGAGGGGGCTTGAGGGGGTAATTATTTTTATTGTTATTTCATTTTACCCATAATTTATTTTATGGAGAAAAGGGGTTACATGAGCTTCTTTAGAGGGAGGCCATATGGTTCTTGTCTTCATGTTACTTAAACATCCCTTGGAGGCGGTCTTGGGGATTATTCCCCTTGGTCTTGTTCTTCCCTTGGGTCATCTTCTTCGCTTTGTTCTCTTGTTCTTCTATCCTCTTCACTCACTCTTTCTAATTCGTGTGTTATGGGACAGAGCATGGAAATGAATGGCAAGAAGAGGAGACCCATTTATAAATGGATGTAATAAATTATTGAGAATTCTAGGAGGGAAAGGATGCATGTGTGCATGATCTTGATGGAAGTTTGGGAAGAACTGTCCACAACTAAGAATCCTTGGAGTTTCTAGTAGGGAGATTTTTTGACCAGTAGCACTGCAGATCTGGAGAGAAGTGAGACAACCTGAGGGAATCCATGGAAAAGAAAGGTGTCCACTTCTTTAGGTTTTGTAGGCTCAGGGGGAAAGAGAGATGGAAATTTGGATTTGTTGTGAGGTTGGGAAACCTGAGATCTAGTTTGCCAATTGTTCTGTGTTTTTAGATTTGACCTAGGACCCGTGCTTGTGGATTCATAGCCTTGGATTGGGGATGACCTGTTGTTGAGAGTAAAAGAACAATAGTGTATATGGTTGGGAGGAACGTCCTTGGTCTGCAACCAGTTGGTGAATGTTTACTTGAAAGACAAGTGCTCTCTGTTTTTTCTATATAGTGTTATTCTCCTTTGTATTTATTTATCTCTGAGATATGTATTTTAAATGTGTCTGTCTAGTGGTTATTGTTGTGCATGGAACGTTGTTTCCTTCTTTATGTTGTTGCTTGCATCTTGTCTTATGAATGTGATTTCCATGCCTCTAAATTTAATGAGAATTCCTTTGATTTCAAGATAAGATCAGATAATTGAGCCTTTGGGAATGAAGTGTTCCCTCCCTGTTGGTGGTTGGGTGTGTTGTAGTTGGATTAAGTGGTATAGCCTGGCCTATGGGTGGTTGAGTATGTTACAAAATGTTATCATATTATCTGTTTGAAACACAAGGATGGTATGGGCTGTATCTGTTGGTCAAAGTCTTGTGGTTGAGATTCATTTATGAATTTAAAGTTGAAAAGATCAGGAAGAATGGCATTGCAAACTCCACGTAGAATCTAGAGTGTCATAGATCCTTGTAATGGATCATGGGATCATGACTGTCCCTTTCAAATTCGAGAGTGATCACCATCATGGGATCATGGGAGATCTGGATCGTTGGAACGAAGGGCTAGTGAGAAGGAGTCATTCGATGAAGGAAGAACAAGAAGTTTGGAAAGATCAAGTCCCAAATGTCATATCTAGCTTATCAATCATCAGTCATTGATTGAATCCAAGAACAAAAGGTGATACTTCGGAACTATTTCACTTCAACGATATTGGTAGGTAGGTAAAGCCTGAACTACCAAATCCTGATGTTACGAAGTCCTATCAATCGTACGATCTGATGGGAAGCATGAAGGGATCTCCATCGTTGATTATGGTCACCTGATGTTTACCACTTTGGGAGTATGTGACTCCATGATTTTTTAACTTTGTTTAATTTTTATAGATCGAAGCGTCGAAGTAACGCAATTTGTGTGGACCGTTATATCGAGGGAAGGAATTTGGGAGTGTTTCGGACTATCATATATAGCAGTGATAGAGGGGTAGCGAGATTTGAATTTTAGAACTTTGCCACTCCGGTGATTACTAAGTATGTTTCAGAGAAAAACCCCGAAGCTTCAGAGCCCTGAAGTGTCAAATTCACAAAGTTTAAATCTATGAGGTCACATGGACCGTCAGATCTAGAGCAATGATTGTGGCTCGTTCATGCAGTTGAGGAAGTTGCTTATGCCACATGGTAGAGGTGTCGTGTGGGGACACATGTCACCCATATTTGGTACCTTTTGGACCCTGATCTATTTGTTTTTTAGTGACACGTGGCACATGTCCCATGGGTCCATGTCACCCTAGGTGATGTCAGCATGTCATGTCATCTCCAGGAGTATGTAACTTCGGGGGTGTCCAATTTTCTATCACTGAAAATTTATGAAGCCCAAAGTCATGAAGGCATGCATACCATCAATCTGAGATCCCTTCAAGACCTCTCTCGACCATTGGATCAAGCAGAGTGAGTAGAGATAATCACTTCGGAGGATTGTCACTTTGGGGAAGTGGTAGACTCGGGAATGGAAATATCCCGGAGCCCTGGAGCGTCGCATTTATGGAGTGTGTGAGAATTGTTCGTCTCAATTCTTGATTAAATATCGATCGTCTGATTGATATGTGGATGAAAAGGGTAAGAAATTCAAAGGATTGTCACTCTTGATAAGTGGAAGAATTGGGAATGGAAATATCTCGGAGGTGCAGAGCGTCGAATTTCCAAATTGGTTGAGATTTTTTCGTCTAAATGTGTGATTAAGTCACAACCATCGATCTCATTGAAGCCTCCAGATGTGGGTGGGACCGTCCATTCGATGGGAGATTAAATCTCAATCGTCCATTTTTTCTAGTGAAATGATTGAAGGGTTCGGTGAATCGTAACTCTGGGGGGAAAAAAGTTGACAAGGGGAAATCGGTGAAAGGATGAAGTCCATAGGACTTGGTCCCAACGCTGGTCCCATGGTAAGGTAAAAAGGGCCTAGAAGTAAACCACCCCTTGGACTTGGTTTTCATGTAAGATCTTGTGTAGGAAGACACAGAGCAGGGAGCTAAAGGGTGATTAAGAATGTGGTTTTGATTTGTGGTTATGTGGATCAAGGTTTGAAGGAATATCCTTTCCATTTTTCACTTTTTGTATTAGCTAAGG
>CBVK0100201368.1:0-15203 GCA_900067695.1 Picea abies | reverse complement strand
TCAACGCATCAAAGGAGCCAATAGCGATGTGGAGATATTTTTGATTTTTTTGTTAATTTAATTTAGCTGTCTATGAAGTCGGGCCACCGTTTGAAAGGAAAAAACATTTGCAAATCCTTTACACAACTGTAATATATTACATGTGTAGGATAATTTCCTGATTAGTCATTATGTTACATGTAATCAAGCTAGGTAGGTAACCGCCAAGGTAGAATGTGATAAAGATTTAGATAGGAGGACAAAGAGCAAGGAGGCTCTAGGTCCTTAGACAAGTTTTTCATTGTGTTTTCTATGTCTGTAGGAGATAGCGACTAAAATTATGTTTTTTCTTTGAAATAAATAGAATAGAGAAAATTGATTCAATAGTACAGTGTTGATAATTTTTTATTGTTATTATGTATTTTGTGAATGTATGAGGTTTATGGAGAATGAATAATTGAATAAGTCTCTAAGTATTTCTCTTCTGTAAGTTATGCAATGAGTGCATAATTAGCACAAGGAATGCGTGTGAGGGAGTATTTTCGACTTAAAGTTCAGAAGAGATAGCAGGGGACTTTCGAATGAAATGTGTGCATATTGAGCGCAAGGAGTGCACATAGAAGCAAACTATTTTAAAGTTTGAAAGCTTAGGAAGTTGAGCGCATGGTATACCAGGAGGGTACCATAAAGTCTTTTAAGAAAGACATAGAGTGCAAGTGTGTGCTAGGGACGAGGTTTAATTTCAATTGCCAAAAGATCAAGAGGAGTAGTGGTTTTAAGCCTCGAGAGGAAACACTTAGAAAACCTTCTAAGTTTTGAAGAGTTGAAGCGTTCAAAGGTAGAGCACAGAAATTGAAAGTTCGAAGGAAGAACAAGAACGGAGGATTGAGCAGGATAAATCCTTTACAGTGAAGTTCGAGAAATCCAAAATCACGAAACGATCATGATCGTTCATTGAGGCAGAACACGTGACAACAAATCAACATTCCGATGATTCGTAAATCGGGGAGTTGGAGGTAGGTGTTGTGAAAACTCGCAAAAAGTGAAATCATGATTTAATCATGGTTGTTGAAATCATGGAAGGTTGTGAACTGTTGATTCGATGTAATCGGAGTTCAAAGAATTCACAATTTTGGGTATCAAAGGAAGGGAGACAAGCAACCTTTTAATAGCCAAAATGAGAAGTCTTGATTTGCAAAGAATTGATCTGGACCGTTGAGTCACAGGAAGTCTCAGACCATTGATCTAAGGTGATAAATTTTGGGAGTTTGGGAAATCGAAAGATCCTAGACCGGGAGGTTTCACGGTCCTTGGAGAGAAGGGGGGCCTGCACCAAGTGGTATCAGAGCCTGAAAAAGATCGAATTTGTATTCAGTGTGTTAGGAACAGTTGAAGCGATGCTGCCGAGGGTACACACAGGACCACCTATAGAAAAACGTGTTGTAGGAAGAGAAATGAGAGAGCTTCATGCAAGGTTGGAAGCGATCGAAGCACTGCAAAGAAGGACACCTGCCACTGAAGATGTCAGTGATGCATAAAGTGAAGAAATAGAAGTTGACGAAGCTGCAGAGGAAGATGCGAGTGAAGAACGCTTCTTGAAAGACATTGTGAAGTTGGGGGCTAGAGAAAAGATGGATGCCCCAATGTATGAAGGTAATTTGGATGCCGAAGAGCTATTGGACTGGATAAGGCCCATGGATAAGTATTTTGACTATGAAGATGTCGATGAAGGAAGGAAGGTGAGACATGCTGTCACCATATTAAAAGGACATGCAACACTGTGGTGGGATGAACTACAGGTAGAGAGAAGGAGAAAAGGCAAAAAAATGATAAAGAATTGGGATAGGATGACAGCCAAATTGAAGGCTAAATTCATACCTAAGGATTACCAGATAAATATGTTCAGAAATTTGTAGAATATGAGACAGAGGGGTATGAAAATGAAAGAGTATACAGAAGAATTCTATAGGCTGAATATTAGGATTAGACAAAGAGAGAAGGATGATGAAAACGTTGCCAGGTATATTCATGACTTAAGGTATGAAATTCAGGATGAGATCAAGATGATGACTGTGAGGACAACATAAGATGCTTATCAGATTGCACTGAAGGAAGAAGAAAAGTTGGCCAGAAACTAGAGTCATCGAAACATAAGCAGAGACTCAAATAGAAGTAAGGTAATTGTCTATGATAAGGCATCAAAAACCAAGGATGAGAGTGATAAATCATATGGTCACTTTGAAAGAGGAGGAAGTTCCCAAAGAAGACCGTTTGGTGGGAGAAATTATTTTCCTTGAGGAAGAGGAAGAGATAGAGGAGGTGGAGTTAAATATTATGCCTGTGGAAAGATAGGACACATGTTTGGGGAATGCCCCGAGAGGAAGAAAGAAGGAGGAGGAGAATCATGCATTCCTAAAGCTCATAAGAATGTGGAAGCAGAGGAAATAGAAGGAGGACATAACCTTATGATGAGGAAAGTTCTTCTAAAGCTAGAGAAAGAAATATAAGCCCCAGTTTAGGGAACAAGGTTGTTCAGGATTTCTTGTAAAACAAAGGAAAAAGTTTGCAAAATGATTATAGACAGTGGGAGCATTGATAATTTAGTATCTACAGAAATGGTGGAGAAGATGGAGCTGGAGACAATTGCACACCCAAGCCCATATAAAGTTTAGTGGTTGCATAAAGGACATCAATTAATGGTAAGTCAACAATGAAAAGTTGAATTTAAAATAGGAGGCTATAAAGATGAGATTCTGTGTGATGTAATTCTCATGGATGTTTGTCATATTTTGTTGGGAAGACCATGGAAATTTGATAGGAATGTCATTCATGATGGGAGAAAAAATACTTACACTCTAGAGAAAAATGGTAGAACTCACATGTTACTACCAATAGAAGAGAAGAAAGAAAAGGAAGAAGTCAACACAAGAATACTTCTCATGAGTGGGAAGGAATTCTTGAAGGAGATTAACAAAGATCAAGAAATGCAATTTATTGTAGTAAGGAAGCCAAGAGTTATCCTTACCAATACTTCTATGAATGATTTATCTGAAGAAATCCAATAATTGTTAGAGAATTTTGCTGACATAGTAGTGGATGAGCTGCCTCACTCATTACCACCCATTAGGAGTATTAGCCACCATATTGACTTGATTACATGAGCCAGTTTACCAAATAAAGTAGCATATAGGTTGACACCTTGAGATAATGAAGAGGTTAAGAATCAATTTCAAGAGTTTTTGGATAAAGGTTTAGTCAGGGAAAGTCTAAGCCCATGTGCAGTGGCAACTGTATTGAGTCCAAAGAAGGATGGGGGATGGAGAATGTGTACATATTCCAGAGCTATCAACAAGATAACAATCAGGTATAGATTTCCTTTACCCAAGATGGATGATTTGATGGATTTCTTGAGTGGAGCAAGCTATTTTTCAAAAATAGACTTGGAGAGTGGATATCATCAGATAAGAATGAGAGAGGGAGATGGATGGAAGACAACATTCAAGACAAATGAAGGTTTGTTTGAATGGTTAGTCATGCCATTTGGATTGACAAATGATCCAAGCACATTTATGAGGTTGATGAATGAAGTACTGAAGGAATTCATAGGTAAATTTTTCATTGTATCTCTGGATTATATATTAGTTTTCAGTAAAATAGAGGAAGAACATTTAAAGCACTTGACATTAGTGATGAGGAGATTGCAACAAGAAAAGTTGTTAATAAACTTGAAGAAAAGTTCTTTTATGAAGACAAAACTCATATATTTGGGTTTTGTGATCTCTTCAAATGAATTGAAGATGGATCCAAAGAAGGTGAGAGAAATCAAAGAATGGTCATCACCAAGGAGCATATTTGAGGTGAGAAGTTTCCGTGGGTTAGCAAGTTTTTATAGAAAGTTTATAATAAATTTTAGTGGTATATATGCACCCATGATGGATATTGTTAAGAAGAAACATAAATATTTTAATTGGAAAAAGGATGATGAGAAAAAATTCAAGGTGTTGAAAAATAAGATATCAGAACAACCAATTTTGGTTTTACCCGATTTTGGAAAAACATTTCAGGTGAGGTGTGATGCAAGTGGAATAACCATTGGAGCAGTTTTGAGTCAAGATAATAGGCTAGTTGCTTATTTTAGTGAAAATTTGAATGACACTAAGGAGAAATATTCTACATATGACAAGGAGTTTTATACAGTGATTCAAGCTTTGAAGAAATGGAAACATTATTTAATTCCAATAGAGTTTGTCTTGTATAGTGATAATCAAGCTTTGCAATTTATTACTAGAAAAGAGAAGTTGAATCAGAGGCATGCTAAGTGGGTAGAATTCATGCAGAGTTTTACTTTTGTCATTAAACATATTTCTGGAAGTGCTAATAAAGTTGTAGATTCTTTGAGCAAGAGGAATTTGGTTGTATAGGAATTCCAAGTGAAGACCTTAGGATTTGAGCACCTTAAGGAAATGTATTAGGAAGATCCAAATTTTAAGGAGGCTCATGAAGCATATGGAAATCCTTTGTTGAGGGATAACAACTCATGGGAAAAATATTTGATCTAGGATGGATTTTTGTTTAAAGGAAGTCAATTGTGCATACCAAGATGCTCAATGAGAGATAATTTGTTGAAGGAAAAACATAGTGGAGGTTTAGCTGGACAGTTTGGTCATGACCAAAAATTTGCACAGCTGAGTAGTTTGTATTATTAGCTAGGTATGAGGGAATATGTGAAGAAATTTGTAGATCGATGTAAGATTTGTCAACATTCAAAAGGAAAGAGGAAAAATACTGGTTTGTATCAGCCATTGCCTATTCCAGAAAGACCTTGGGATGTAATTAGTATGGATTTTGTATTGGGATTACCTAGAACCCATAAGGGGAGTGATTCCATATTCGTTGTGGTCTATAGATTCTCTAAGATGGTACTTTTCATACTATTACAGAAGAAAAATGAAGCTACACACATAACCAATTTTTTTTCCAGAGAAGTTGTGAGATTACATGGATTGCTCAGAAGTATAGTCTCAAACAGGGACACTAAGTTTGTAGGACACTTTTGGAGGACTCTATGGAAGAGGATGGGAATTTATTTATCTTTTATTTCAACATATCACCCTCAGACAAACGAACAGAATGAAGTGGTGAACATGAGTCTAGGAAATTTGTTAAGGAGTTTAGTCATTGAACAAGGTCGTCAGTGGGATTAGATTCTATCACAGGTCGAATTTGCATTTAAAAATTTCGTTAATAGAAGCACGGGAAAAAATCCATTTAAGATAGTATATGGATGACAACCAAGAGGGATTTCAGAATTGAGAGAGTTGAAACAAGATGAATTCAGGAGCGCAGGAGTAGAAGATTTTTCTACAGAAATGCAAAGACTTCATGATCAAATTAAGAAACAGATACAAGATAGTAATCAGAAGTATAAGGACAGAGTTGATAAAAAAAGAAGGGACGTTCAATTTGAAGTGGGAGATGAAGTTTTATCTCATTTGAGAAAGGAAAGGTTTCCAAGAAGAACATATAATAAGTTGAAGATGAAGAATATAGGACCATGTAATATCCTTAGAAAATTTGTAGCAAATTCTTATGAGATTGAGTTGCCGAACAATGTTGGGATATCACTGATATTCAATGTTGCAGACCTGTATCCTTATAGCAAAGATGACGTAGGAGAATTGGGTGATCAGGAAGAGATTCAATGGGAAAAACATATGCCCACAATAGAAAAACCTCAGATGGAGAAAATATTAGAACAGAGAGTTGGAAGGAAAAACCGAAGAAAGATGCATCCTGAATATTTGGTAAAGTGGAATGATCACCCTGTGGAAGATTCAAGTTGGGTAACTGAACCTGATATTTTGAAGCATGGTAAAACATTGCGAGAGCTCATGGACATGAGTCCATGAATATTTTGGTGAGAGGAGTATGATGCAGGAGAATCACTATCACATCAAAAGGAAGTGAAGTCGACACCTCAATGCATCGAAGGAGCCAAAACCGACCTTCAACAACTTGGTAGTGGTGTGGAGATATTTTTTATTTTTTCGTTAACTTAATTTAGCTGTCTATGAAGTTGGGCCACCGTTTGAAAGGACAAAACAATTGTAAATCCTTTACATGACTGTAATATATTACAGGTGTAGGTTAATTTCTTGATTAGTCATTAGGTTACATGTAATCAAGCTAGGTAGGTAACCACCAAGGTAGAATGTGATAAAGATTTAGATAGGAGGAAGAAGAGCAAGGAGGCTCTAGGTCCTTAGACAAGTTTTTCATTGTTTTTCTATGTTTGTAGGAGATAGCAACTGTAATGATGTTTTTTCTTTGAAATAAATAGAACAGAGAAAATTGTTTCATTTGTACAGTGTTGATACTGTTTGAATGTTATTATGTATTTTGTGAATGTATGAGGTTCATGGAGAATGAATAATTGAATAAGTCACTAAGTATTCTGTAAGTTATGCAAGGAAGGCATATTGAGCACAAGGAGTGCATGTGAGGGAGTCTTTTCAACTTGAATTTCAGAATAGATAGCAAGGGACTTTCGAATGAAAAGTGTGCATATTGAGCGCAAGGAGTGCATGTAGAAGAAAACTATTTTAAAGTTCGAAAGCTCAGGAAGTTGAGTGCAGGGTATACCAGGAGGGTACTAGAAAGTATTTTAAGAAAGACATAGAGTGCAAGTGTGCAGCAAGGACGAGGTTTAATTTCAATTGCCAAAATATTAGGAGGAGTAGTGGTTTTAAGCCTCGAGAGGAAAAACTTAGAAAATTTCCTAAGTTCTGAAGAGTTGAAGCGTTCAAAGGTGGAGCACAAAAATTGAAAGTTAGAAGGAAGAACAAGTATGGAGGATTGAGTGAGAGAAATCCTTTAGAGCGAAGTTCGCGAAATCCAAAATCGTGAAACAATTGTGACCGTTCGTTGAGGTAGAACACATGGCGAAAGATTAACGTTTCGCTGATTCATAAATTCGGGAGTTGGAGGTAGGCATTGTGAAAACTCACGAAAAGAAAAATCGTGATTTAATCATAGCCGTTGAAACCGTGGAAGGTTGTGAATCGTTGATTCGACGTAAGAGAAGTTCAAAGAATTCGTGATTTCAGGTATTGGAGGAAGGGAGACGAGCAGTCTTTCAATAGTCAAAACGTGAAGTCCCGATTTTTGAAGAATTAATCTGGACCGTTGAGTCATGGGAAGTCTCAGACTGTTGATCTGAGGTGATATATTTTGGGAGTTCAGGAAGTCGAAAGATCCTAGACCGGGAGGTTGCTCAACCCTTGGAGAGAAGGGGGGTCTGCACCACATGTCCTCTTTGACTCGTAGCCTAGTGCAACACATTATCTTTGTTGCACTATCTTGGTAGGAGGTGCCTGCTAGTGACATTGATTGAGGAGTTGGAGCATCAACATGCGTAGGAGAGTACAGTAAGGAGATGACACATGGACATAGAAGCCATCCATGTGAACCTCATAGATGCTTGAGCTACAAGAATACATGCTATGGGCTTATATAGCCCAATGGAAAACATAGCTTCATGGAGGAGGTTAGTATCTTAACCCTCTCTACATTCTTCATCGTTATATATTTATTTTGTACTTGGTGTATTTATATAGATATTTGATTCTATGTTGTTTTGTAGTTGTTGCGTCCCAATAGTAGACCCTCTACGCTTATGGATGCATCAATTCCTAGCCCCACCACTAATGTAATAGTAGAGGAAACATGTCCATTGGGTGCATTGTACATGCATGTATGTATCACATTTGATAGATTCAACATAGTCATTTATTTATTTTATGACATCCTCATTTTTTTAATATGTTATCTTGTTTCTATAGGATTTGGCACCAGGAGATGTCAGGGATTGTCCATCTGGGATGGAAAAGTCACCAGCGTCACAAGCATCATGTGTAAAGTTAAATATCATATAATTCTCAATTTTTTTGTTTTTATGTTTTTGAATTTTACTATTTGGTACTAATAGTTCAATTTTATCCATATGTATGGAGGTCGCTGATATATTTGTTATGTATAGTAGTATTGCACCCTCTGGGCACTTGGGCATTTATTTTGGGTTTCCTTTCTCTGGGCCTAGGGTGTTGGAATCACTTGTACAGCTTGTGAGGGTCCATCACAACCCACCTGTCTACCACCCACCCCCACCACAACTTTCGGCCCCATCGACAAAGACTTCCATAATAGAGGTTGTCTCAAAGTAGATTGTACAACCTAGTGCTCCATCTTCTAGTGAATCTCCATCAATGCCTGAGATATTCATGGTGAGATAAACTCATTTCATGAAGCAACAAAACAATTTTAACAAAGAGTTTTGCCAAATAGAGAGCGTAGGAGTAAAAACAAGTAGAGAAGTTACCTGAAAACCCATCCATGATCCCATTTACAAAAGTACCATGTAAACAAAGTGGAGTAAAGGGCATAAGTACTTTTATGTGCTTGTAAAGAAATTGTATCCAACATTATTTTCACACCATAGTAAAATATAAAGAAAAATATTTTTGTCTAATCTCTTTAACTTAATCTAAATTTTGAAAGTAAAAAGTAAAAAAAATATTTTGGAGCTATCTAACTATAAACATAAGGTGGTGGTATGAGTTGATAAAAGTTAGAATTATCATTTAGTTAAAGATTTTATCATACATAGTTTATATCCATAATTTTTTTTTTCCAACCTCATGACTAATTGTAATAATATAATGAGATAAAGACTTTATATTATTTATTCTAAAATTAATTATATATATATATATATATATATATATATATATATAGGAAATGAGGGTTATATATGTTTTGTTTTTTTTAGGAAAAGGTTATATTTTAAATGGATTTGTGATAAGTTTATTTGAAAGTTTACATCATAAAAAAGAAAAAACGTTATCATTTTTCATTAAAATATTTGTTAAAGTAAAATTATTTTAGCAAGAAAAGGTTATTTGGTTAGAGAGAAATATGTTTTTTTTTTTTCTTTCCTATGTGAAAAGTATTGTGTGAATGTGTGTACTAATTTAATAATTGAATACACCTATCTTTTGGTATATTCATAATATCATTATATCATTTATGGATATTATAGCATTTAATTCTTTCCATGAATTAATAAGTGTCCAAAATAATAAAAATAATAAACAATACAAGATACATAATAAATCATAATAATACTAAAATAAAATAAATTATTTCTAGTGGGAGGTGGTTGGTAAATTAGGGATGTTGTTATTCTCCTTAACAAGTTTCAAATGACCATTCACAACTAGGACTAGGGGCAAGTCATGAAAAACTATGGAAAACTAGCATATAGTCACATATATCTTCTAAGGGGAAGGTTTCTAAATTGAATGTTGTAATTTAACTTAGCTTCATAGAATATATTCTCATATTGGAGAGGTACATACTTGCTATATTGTGATATAAGGATGATTGTCAAAAATAAAATAAATAATAATGTTGACCATATTGGTAATAAGTTGACCATATTGACTCTCATTACCATGATTAACCTTTTATTTGATCATGGTTGATCATTACATGGAGACAACTAATGGTTTTTATTGATGCAAAGTTGGTATCACAAGATACATTCAAACTAAATTAATCAACAATTGAGATACTATACTAAAGAATACACAATCCAAGGGTGTGAAAGGATTTTATCCTTGACACTAAAATATGATTTCTCTCGAAACATGTTGGCTCTAAAATGATGAAGAGATGCAACAATGTTAAAGTGATAATTCTGGAATTTAGGACTAAATGAAATAAAAAAGTTAGCATAAAAACTGGAATCCAATTGTGATGTTGCGAAATTGGAAATTGTATGTGTGAGAGTTGGTGGAGAATGAGAATGATGTGGGTATTTTGTGGAAATTATTGAGCAATTATGAGTATCTTTAATTCTAATAGTTTGATTTCACTAGTAAACATAAATTTTATGGTATAATTTTTATTTAACTTGCAGAGTTCCTAATTATCAATGTGATCCTGTACCTCCACCACCATGAGAAAATGGAATCACATGCATTAACTTAGAGGAGATTTCTAGATAGTACCAATGGTTACATAGGGAGATTGTATCCATTCATCTTGATACCATCATTTGTCAATTAATGATAATGACGGTTGTTGATTAATTATTAACACGATATTGGAGGTTTGTACCATAAAGCATCCTTTAACAGAGTGTTATTATAAGGAGGGGTCAAATGTTAGGGAATAATAAGTGGGATGTGGTGAAAACAATAATGAGGGGACACAATGTGAGGGGCATGTTGTTTGATATCCCTCTTGACCATTTCAGGGGGAAAACAATCAAACAATGAGAATTTAAGTGTGAGGCTATTGTGCCTCATGTGTATGATAGATTTATCAAAGCATGGGGCATATTCCTGTACCATGATGAGGTGCCATTATAATTTATGACATATTTATATGTTGAGTTTGTGTTACACATGAACCCTAATTATACCAACGCACCATTTCATTTTATGACTTTGATAGGGGATGGAAGTATGACCATCCTAAGGCTCATAGAGAACCTAGTATAGTACCACCTCCTACATGATTGATATCATTGTCTATCATGAGTAATATTTTACCCAAAGAGTTAGTAGACCCATACAAGAGGGGAGTTGAGTTGATGGATGTGATGGTTGACACCATCTATATTAATTTAGGTAGTATTTTAGTTGCATTATCTAGGAAGAGATCTACACCACCACCTATTTTGACATTCCATGATGTGCAATAGGTAGACATTGATGCACTTCAAATTTTTCCCCATGAGTATTTACTGCAGTACATTGTGAGGCTTTGATATGTATATTTTTAGTTGCGCAATAGATGTAAGACATGATCGAGATGCAAGGTATAGTTTTGTACAATTATGTAGATTAAATCTATATTAGTTGTTAATTAATCATGGGAATACATGTAGAATCAACACATTGAGTAATATATTTTTCTATTACATGTAGATATCTGCATTACTTGATTGAATTTTGTCTATGGGATTCTCATCCAATTACAACATATGGAGTTTGAAGCTATTGTCCATGAAAATTTGGGCCATGGTGGATGCTATGAACGGGTGTTGGAGGGCACATAAATCAACATATTTGAAAAGACGATTGATTAAAACCATGATGGATGATTTATTACTCGATTTGGGTAATCAAACAATGAAGGGTGAGTGCAAGAACTTGGTGTCCGAAAAAGTGGCAATGGAATGATTAAAAACATGCACTCATAGGAACACATGCACATTCTTAGGAATGCACACATGTTCCTATACATATAGGTTTGGATATGGCCAAACCTACACGTAGATTGCCACATAGGTTTAGTATAAAAAATGCATGCGCGGTCTTAAGACCGCGCACATACTCTTATTGATAAAAATATATTAAGGGCCCGAGTGTGATTTGTGCCCAAATCGCACTCACGCTTCTCTCATTGGGAAAAGATAGTTTTGATAGAGAAGAGGAAGAAAGGGAGGAGGGGGCCACCGTGTCTTGGTATGTTACATTTTTCATAATTTTAATCCTATTTAGTCATTCCAATTTAGTAATTTTCTCCCAATAATCTAAATTAAAAAAATTAAATCTATTTTTGTATTTTAAATAAAAAATGAACCTAATTTACATGCCATGGATTTTAAATTGCATCATATATAATACAATGGAACCCCAAGACAATTTAAACCCCTTATAAGAAAACCAAGAAGTTCAAAACCCCAAACCACCACCACCACACAATGTAAACACTGAAATTGATGGGCATTTGGTTATATTATGAACAATTGAGGAATGATTAAGGGAGGCTATAGAGCCTAACAGAGTCTCCCTTGCCACTTCTTTGGACAACATTGTACATTCCATTGCAAGTTCGCAAAGGAAATTGACCTCTATTTCTGATTATAGGGAATGAATGTATGAGCACTATATCATTGGTTTGGATAGAAACCAAGTCAAAGAACTAGGCACTTCAAAACAAAAAATATTGTCTATTTTTAGGGATCTTAGAAATGGACAAGAAATACCATTGACTAGGAAACACATATCCATTAATTGGTGAATCCATCCCCAGATTAGTCAAAATTGGATGGATAGGTCGTACATAGTTTTTGATAAACCTCCCTACAATAACAAAGAGATTCCCTTATATTTTCTAAGAAAATTATGGGCTGAGTTTAGTATGGGTATGCAAGTCAACTACTTTGACATTGGTGACTTCCATGGGGTGGGTTGAGGGTCTTCACAAGATCGAGAGCATGCCAGTTGTAGCCTCAAGTTAGGTCCCCATCCCCCCAGACGAAGACATGACCCCCCTACCCAACATCCTCTTATTGTAGAGTACTTGCAAAAAGTACATCTAGCCATATCCTCTTTGACTCGTAGCCTAGTGCAACACAATAGCTTTGTTGCACTATCTCAGTAGGAGGTGCTTGCTAGTTGTTATACTTGTCTAATTCATAATCAACAAATATTCAATTAAGCTGATGAGGAATAATAAACAAGATCAATAGCATTCACATACATACAAATTTGACATAGAGATTTACGTGGTAAAACCCTTCTTGTAAGGGAAACCTCCATAGGGAAATGATAATCGGTCTTTGATTATTGTTCAAGGGAGATGAATACAACAACCATCAAGTTCAGGCTTCCAATGGTACAAACAACCATTCGAACTTCTCACAAACTCCACTATTCCTCCTATTCCACTATGCCTCTATGAATATGGATTACATGAATATAGAACAAAGTTCATTTAGTTACAAAATTGTTTATCCAATTTAGTGCGTAAATACCAAATTGGTAGATTTGGTTGAACAAACCACTACAAAATAAGATCCATGAAATCTGCTCGTATCCACCAAATTTAGGAAATTAGTTGGCATATTCAACAATCTCCAACTTGACAACAATTTACCTGATCTATCATGCCCAATTTATTCATCACCTCTCCTGCAAGCCAAGAGAAGCCAAGCACCATCGTAGCTTCTCTAAAAGTACTGGTTTTGTGAACATGTATGCATAGTTATCTTTTGTATGAACTTTTTCAAGGGAAACTCCACCTTTCTCGATGACCTGTCTTACAAAATGGTACTTAATAAGAATTTGTTTAGTTTTACTATGGAAGGCTAGATTTTTAGCCAAGTGAATGGAACTTTGACT
Source organism: Picea abies (assembly GCA_900067695.1). Classification (NCBI taxonomy): domain Eukaryota; kingdom Viridiplantae; phylum Streptophyta; class Pinopsida; order Pinales; family Pinaceae; genus Picea; species Picea abies. The sequence continues at coordinate 2,028 of CBVK0100201368.1, read as the reverse complement.
ATCACATAGTAGCTTTACTTTGTCCTTCATCCTTCCAAACTCACCAAACAAACCTTTTAACCAAACCGCCTCTTTGCAAGCATGCTGAGCAGCTATGTATTATGATTCTGTAGTGGATAAAGCAACAATGTTATGTAGCTTTGACATCCAACTAATAGGTCCACCTGCAAGAGTAAAGACATATCCTAAATTTGACCGCATCTTGTCCAAATCACCTGCAAAATCAAAATCATCATATCCACAGACTAACTCACAACCACCATTATAGGTGATACAATAATCACTTGTGCCCCTCAAATACCGAAGCACCCATTTCACTGTTGCCTAGTGCTCTTTACCTGGATTTTCCATATATCTGCTGACAACCCCAAATGCATGTGAAATGTCTGGTCTTGTACTAACCATCACATACATTAAACTTCCTATTGCATTAGCATATGGTATTCGAGACATATATTCCTTTTCTTCTTTTGTACTAGGACATAAAATTGAAGAAAGATTAAAATGGGAAGCGAAAGGGATTGAAATTGGTTTCACACTGTTCATACCAAACCTAAAAAGTATCTTCTCGACATGCTTATGTTGTGACAACCAAATCTTACCATTCCTCCTGTCTCTAAATATCTCCATGCCAAAAATCTTCTTTGTTGCTCCTAGATCTTTCATATCAAATGTCCTAGCCATTTGAGCCTTTAACCTGTTGATCTTAGTTATTCTTTTTCTTGCTAAATTAATATCATCAACATACAATACTAAAATAATGAGTATGTCATTATTCAATTTTTTAAAATAAACACAATGATCATACTCACTACTCGTATAATTCTGGCTCATCGTGAAAGAGTCAAATTTCTTGTACCATTGTCTGGGCGACTGCCTCAGACCATACAATGATTTCTTGAGCCTGCAAACAAATTTTTTGTTGCGATTATAAACAAACCCTTCAGGTTGTTCCATGTAAATATCCTCATCCAAGTCTCCATTTAAGAAAGCAGTTTTAACATCTAGCTGATCCAAATCCAAATCAAGGAATGCAACTAATGCTAACACAATTCGAATTGAGACAATCTTAACAACTGGTGAAAAAATCTCATGGAAATCAATACCTTATTTTTGAGAATATCCTTTTGCAACCAGCCTTGCTTTGTACCTTTCTACCTTATCATCAACACCCTTCTTCAGCTTGTAGACCCACTTGCAACCTACAGTTTTCCTGTCTCTTGGAATTTCTACCAAGTCCCATGTAGCATTCCTCTCTAAAGCATTCATTTCATCCTTCATTTCTTCTTTCCATTTAACACTGTTAGAACTTTCCACATATTCCCGATAGCATGAAGGTTCATCATCATTAGTACTTAAAGAAACTGATGAAACAAAATCATCATACCTTCTTGGAGGATTTCTGACCCATGTAGACCTCCTTAGGGAAGTTTGTGTCTCATCCACAATCTGTTGATTATCATCATCATCCATGTTTTCCTTTGCAAGAACCTCTTCGTGAACATCTTCATAAAAGTTTTCATGTTCACTTTCATCCGTAATTGAATGGGTTTCAAACTGAATCTGGTGATATTTCGGTACTTCTACCTATTTCATTTGAACATCCACATCTGATTTGATGAGGGATGGTTCATCAAATATTACATCTCTGTTAATGGTGATCTTGTGGATAGTAGGATCCCACAACCTGTACCCCTTAATACCATCACAAAATCCAATAAAGACAAGTCTTTTTTATTTTGGATCTAATTTAGGATGCTGATGTTTCACAATTAGAGCATAGGCTTCACAACCAAAATTTTTAAGATTAGAATAATTACAAGGGTGACCAGTCCATACCTATTCTAGAATATTGCACTTTATTGTTGTTAATGGTGATCGATTCACTAGATAAAAATTTGTAGATACTTCTTCTTCCCATAGTTCCTGCTACAAGTTGGCGTTACTAAGCATACTCCTTTCTCTCTCTAGAAGAGTCATTGATCCAGGTGGATATCGGGGGCCACCCACATTTTCCAAATGGCTCAA
>CBVK0100201367.1:0-23531 GCA_900067695.1 Picea abies | reverse complement strand
CTCCGCTCTCATTTCGTGCCAAAAATAATCCGGATCAGTCATGTTCATGCGTTCATCAACTACGATTTGCTAAGGAGTATAGGCAATGGTTTTATTCCTATCAATCCCAAAATCCTTGCAATAGTTCTCAAATTCCATTGACGTAAATTCACCACCATTATTATTTCTTAAACATTTAATGGACCTACCAGTGCTCTTTTCCATTAAATCTCTAAATTGCTTGAAAACAATAAATACATCAACCATTCTTTTCAACATATAGATCCAAACCTTCCTAGAGAAATCATATATAAAAGTTACAAAATATGATGATACTCCATACAAAATAGTAGGGGATGGTCCCCAAACATCAGAATGGATATAGTCAAGGATTCCTTCACTGGTGTGTCTTCCGGTTTTAAATTTCTGCCTATTTTCTTTTCCATAAATACAGTGTTTGCAGAAATATAACTTTAAAGACTTTAGTCTAGGAAGTAACTTGCGATCAGATAATACCTTCAATACTTTTTCTCTCATTTGGCCCAAGTGTTGATGCCATAGTCAAACATAATCACTGTCATTCTTGGATACAACTGTTGCATGATCTGACTCGGTTCGTCCTTCTAACATAAACAAGTTTCCAACCTTCTTCACTTTCATAACCAGTAGGATTCCTTTGTAGACCTTCATAACTCCACCTTGAACAATACTTTTATATCCTCCAATATCTAAGACTCCCAAAGAGATTAGGTTCTTCCTAAGCTCAGGTACATGTCTCACATCAGTCAGTATCTTAACAGATCCATCAAACATCTTAATTCGAATGCTACCAATTCCCACAACTTTACATGATATATCATTTCCCATGTAAATAATTCCATCATCTATAGATTGGTAAGTAATAAACTAGTGTCTATGAAGACACATGTGATTTGATGCACCATAATATAACGACCATTGTTGTTCATGACGTGAAACAATACTAATTGTTAAAACTTCATCAGTCACACCTAAACCTGTTGTTGAACCTGTTTCAGTTGTGTTTGCTTCCTTCGTCTCTTTTGGAGGGTCTTCTTTGGAGGCTTGTTGTCACTTCCAACAATCCTTCTTCAAGTGTCCAGATTTGCTATAAAAACAACACTTAAGCTTGCTCTTCTTTCCCTTCAACTTCGACCGAGAGAAATCCATCTGACCCTATCCTCTTTCTTTAGTTCTTCCTCTGATCACCATCGCCTTAGATGTAGAGGTTTCTAAATTGGATTTCTTCCTTGTTTCCTCAGACAGTAGTGCTCCAAAAATAACACCAAACTCAATACTTTATGTTGTACTAAAACTAATAGAGGTAACAAAGTGATCCCATGACTCGTGCAAAGAACATAATACTTTCTTTCATGCACAAATTGTACAATTTTCTTTTCAGGAAGATCACGTTCATCAAGGATTTCATCATATACAATCTTTCCAACTTCATCCACAAACTGACTGTTGTCTTCTCCGTAACAATGTTGAACAAAACATCATCGACCAAACACAGACGTATGGCACTCAGTGCTCTCGCATCGATCTCTTCCCACTCTCCATCTGAAATGGTCACGAGTTTCTTTAATTTTCCTAAAAGCGCCTTCACCAAGCCTTGTTGCATGAGTAGATCATGAGTCTTGACCTTCCAGATCTCAAAAATGTTCTTTCCATTGAACTTCTCAACTTCAAACCTGGCACTTTGAGTATTTTCCATCTCAGAGGGTCGTCACACCTCCCAAGATGAACATAGTGCGTCGATTTAGTGGTTGTTGCACCTTTCGATACAGTAGGGGTGCAACAATATTTAAAGGGTGGTCACACTATACACATGGCTAGGGTGCGTCGATTTCAGGTGGTCATCGCACCTTTCAAAGTAGGTGAACTGCAACGATTTCCAAAAATTTTGAATTTCGAGAGGCAACTTATTTATTGACGCACCCTCTCGGAGGAGATACCTGTGATGATTTGAAAAACGACGCACCTCACATAGATTTCACTCCTGCTGCTCCTTTGAGAATTTGATGCCTGCGACACCCTCTCCTCCAACCTGCTCTGATGCCACTTGTTATACTTGTCTAATGCGAAATCAACAAATAGTTAATTAAGCTGATGAGGAAGAATAAACACGATCAATAGCATTCACATACATACAAATATGACGCAGAGATTTACGTGGTAGAACCCTTATTATAAGGGAAACCTCCATGTGGCAATGATAATCAGTCTTTGATTATTTTTCAAGGGAGATGAATACAACAACCATCAAGTTCAGGCTTCCAATGGCACAGACAACCATTCAACCTTCTCACAAAATCCATTATTCCTACTATTCCACTATGCCAATATGGGATTACATGAATATAGAACAAAGTTCATTTAGTTACAAAAATGTTTATCCAATTTAGTGCGTACATACCAAATTGGTAGATTTGGTTGAACAAACCACTACAAAATAGGATCCATGAAATTTGCCCATATCCACCAAATTTAGGAAATTAGTTGGTATATTCAACACTAGTGACATTGATAGAGGAGTTGGAGTGTCAACATGCGTAAGAGAGTAAAATGAGGAGAGGGAACATGGACATAACAACCATCCATGTGAACCTCATAGATGATCGAGTTGTGAGCGTACATGCTATGGGCCTATAGAGCCTAATGGAAAACATATCTTCATGGAGGAGGTTAGTATCTTAACCCTCTCTACATTCTTCATCGTTATATATTTATTTTGTACGATGTGTATTTATATAGATATTTGATTCTATGTTGTTTTGTAGTTGTTGTGTCCCAACAACAGACCCTCTACGCCTATGGATGCATCAATGCCTAGCCCCACCATTAATGCAATAGTAGAGGCAACATGTTCATTGGGTGCACCGTACACACATGTATATATCACATTTGATATATTCAACATAGTCATTTCTGTATTTTATGACATGCTCAATTTTTTTTACATGTTATCTTTTTTCTATAAGATTTGACACCAGGAGATGTCGGGGATTGTCCATCTGGTATGGAAAATTCACCAGCGTCACATGCATCATGTGTAAAGTTAAATATCATATAATTCTCATTTTTTTTGTGTTTATGTTTTTGAATTTTACTATTTGGTAATAATAGTTAAATTTTATCCATATGTATGCAGGTCACTGATATATTTGTTAGGTATAGTAGTATTGCACCCCCTAGGAACCTATGTGTTTCTTCTGGGTTTCCTTTCTCTAGGCCTAGGGTGTTGGAATCACTTGTACAACCTGTGAGGGTCCATCACAACCCACCTGTCTACCACTCACCCCCACCACCACTTTCGGCCCCATCGACAAAGATTGCTAGTGAATCTCCATCGATGCCTGAGATATTCATGGTGAGATAATGCATTCATGATAATTTTTATGTTTCATGAATTTGTTTTTACGCATATTTGTTTAATTTTCTTGTCTTGATCTTTGTAACTGAGGTAGGGTGGAATTGCAGAGATATTGGGGTCGTGAAGGAGGGTAACACCCTATTTGGGGCAATTCTGATCATATAGTATGAGTCCTTGCAGAATTCTAGGCCTGATGAAACTTTTCTGAGCGACATGCAGGAAATTTCTATTTTTAGCAGGTTTTGCTATAAGCCCCAGATTCAAATTCTGAGAGCGCGATATTGTTCCTTGAGACATCCAAAGTCTTTTGAATATTTTCCAGCATGATGTGGCCTAATTTACTATTTTTATCAGGTTGAGCATCAGGTCTTGCATGCCAATTATGATCACATATTTAGATCCCTTGTAGAAAGACGAGATCAATGAGTATAAAGTCAAGGGTATTCAGATAAATTTCTATTTTTAGCAATGTTTAGTTTTAGAAAGTGACATGTGGCAATGGCCTCTCAGTCATCCTGGATGATGTGGACATTTTCCTAAAATTTAGGAGTGGGATTCTATTATTAGAAGTTTCTATATTTAGCAAGTCTAATAATCTTCCATGCAGTGCCAAGTTGTGCCCATAGAGGTTGACTTGTGGCATATTTATAGAATGATGTGGAATCCACCTAAGCACATGGCACATATTCCCCATATTTGAGCACGTGATGAAAAATTAATAATTGAGAAGGCGTTTGCATGAGTTTAGCCGTATAATCTTCCTCGCACTTGAGTTAACTGAACATCAATTTATGTGTTGGCAGCCAATTTTGGCCTTCACATTCCTCTCACACTTCATTTGACTCGGGCTCTTTGGATGCATTCTCTAGTTAACTGTCAACATGTCTTAGTTACTTGGACTTGCAGTTATTTTTAGCCCCTCTCCTGCACCCATGTGCCTCACCTAATGCTTTCTCACACTTAACTCACCATTCGTTCCCTTTCATGCTTCCCTAACCTATAGGGCTCATTCATTCTCCTCTCTCCATGCACATTAACTCCATGCGAACTCACACTCACACTCACTCATCTCACTTCTTTTCTCCCACATACACTAAGACTCTAAACTTAACCTCTCATGTGTCCTCTCTTCCTCCCTTTGGATATGCACCCCATTGTGCTATATATTGGATGTTTGTCATTGGTTATTGGTTAGTTCATTGCAGTAGCAACATAGTGTCTCTCTCATTCTCTTCTCTCTTGTTCTCTAGTCTAATGGCTCCTGTTTGAGAAAAGTTGTCATTGTACTGGTTGTAGGCTTGCCAAGTGTGGCACAAACAATCCTCTTGTAAGATTCATTAATAAAGAAGTGTGTGTTTGTCTTCAAACCTCTTTTCATGGCGGTATTATGGTAAATTTGTGATCTGCTAATTCATTTTCTAAACTGTTCATTATGGTTAAATATGATATTTTTGAACAATTTTCCTCTTCTTTCCACTCTATTATCATTGTGATAACCCCGTAGGTTCCCTCCAAGCATAGAATATCATTTTTCCTCATTGTTTTGGACTGCTTCTACACGTTGTTCAAGATGAACAACTTATTGTTTTGTAGGTTTTATATGCATAAATCTGACTTAAGGACAAAAACAAGGCACTTCATTGTGCCTAGGGACTCCCCCTAAAGGCTAGCAAGCACTATCCCAAATGAAGAGGGGTTTGATCTGTGACAATTGGGGCCCTACTCCTTTAATTAGCTAAATTTTTACCATTGTCCTAACACATATATCAGCTCGAAATTGGAGGGTAAAAATTTGTGCTAAGAGTTTCTGGTCTATTTTCTGTTATCTTTTGTTTGGAGAGATCTCTCTTAAGAGAGACATTGTACTTGTTGACGAATCTATATTGATGTGTATACTATGGATGTCTTTCTTTCAATGATCCTTATGCATGATGTTATTGTTTTAATAATCTAAATTTAAAAAATTCTGAATACACTTAACTACTTAAGATAAATTTTAACACTTCTCCGGGATGCCATGAAGTCTTCCTCTACTCTCTCATCTCCTCTCAGTCTTCAACAAGCGATGGATCTTTGTGTATGGATGAAGATGAGCCATTGTCTACATATAGTAGCCCTCTTCAGAGATGGATTGACCAGGTTTGTTGTTACACTTTCAGGTAGGATGATCAGGTTGATGGCTTTTCTTTCCAGCAAGATTTCCTTCCTTTCACCCATCTCCATGAGTTTTATTTCATGATCGATTATATGCATTTTTATACTCATGATTATTATGTGCTTGACTTATCTTTGTTGTATTACATGATCAAGCACATGGATAGATACTTTGATGAGATGAATAATTAGTTGCATTGATTGTATGACTTCACTTGACATCACCCATCACTTGATATTCAGGGCCCCAAGGTCCCAGGTAAGTAGGTAGGTCATCTTGATTTCATGCATTTGCATCTTGATTGCTCATATTAGTTTAGATTCATTTCATATTTCATTTTTCTCTACTTGCATATATTTTATGTGTTTGAGATTATTAATCTTATGGAAACTAAATCTCACATATTGTATAATTTGAGCCATAGCATCAAAGCTATCCAACTTATTTAAATTTAAATTTTATACTGATGCATAAAAATAATAGAAAACCCCAAAACAAAACACAAACAAATTTCATTTCTAAATCTTTTTTTTTTAATCACATACATAAAATTTCTATTGATCTAGAAAAAAATCTTACATACAAAAGGGATTCACTGTTGGCGTACCATTGGGGAAACTAGACCAAAAACAAAGGTATAGGTCCTCAGTCCATATAATTTGGCCAATATTTTAAAACAAAGTCTTAGAAGCTAAAAAACCAAAAGAGAAACCTAAATAAAAAATTGTCACAGGCTCCATATTTTGTTCATCTTTTATAATTCGTACAAAATTGAAAATTCTACCTACCATTCATGGGCTTGGCAGCATCACCGACTGATCATGAGTCTGCTCCAGGGTCGAATGAGAAGTGCTTCTCGGGGAATAAGTTGTCACTACTGTGTTGGTTGATGGAAGACATGAGACAACTTCATGCAACATCAAATGAAGGCCATCTAACTATAACTGAATCATAGTTTGTGCCTTCTCCCAGATTTGAAGCATTTGGTCGAAGAGAATTTTGACATGCCAATAAAGATCCACCATTTTCCAGTACTTCGTTTCCCTAGCGTGAGTTGTCCCTACATATGGAATCCAACGAATGGTTGTATCTGCCACCTCCTGGTCAATGGTTGTCGTTCCTTCCAAATGGATTGCTGCCTCTACCTCCACCAAATGTTCCTGAAAGCGAGGAGAAATAGATGAAAAAAATGTGGTTGTTGCTTTGAAAGGTTCTCATTGGACCCTTGAGGTAGGTAAATCTCTTCCAAGTTGATGATTCGAAGGCCCAACTAGCGAGTTTCCTCCTCGACGGTACCCCCTCGGGTACCCTTGACGAGGAGCCATTACTGCCCAAGCTCCCATTCTAAACCTCTGACTAATACTCGCTCTCAGAGGAGGGGTCTCGACCCACCCCTCACTTTGCAGAGCCTGTAGATCCTCCATTGCACTATAACCACGACAAGGCATTCTCTATTTTTTTTGTTAAAAAGCATGCAAACCTCCATACCAAACACACCATTTACTTTGCATCACCTTTTCCATAAAGTTGAGGTTAATAGTTCCCTTTGGAGGTTACATTAATCCCATAGTAAATAGCATTAAACACAATCTCTACAGATAGAGTGTTGGCACCACATCTCCCCATGCATCTGAGTTACTGCATCTGAGTTACTATGCCATGTGAACGCCCCCGAGGGTTCGCATGTGTTTCCTCGGGCCTGGAGTTCATTCACTCCCTTCCATTTGTCGTACCCATTGATTCAACTATTCCTTGACGTTCATCTTGTTGCCAGCTCATCGCGATGTTAATTCCTTCCGCTCCAACTGTCATAGCATCCTCGGGGGTCGTATCTCCCTCGGTTCCCATCTCTAACATCCCATATGAGGATATTTTTAAATCTATTGATTAAGGTGAAATTAATTGTTATTTTGTTTTTTACATATTCATTGATTTTTGTATACATAAAAGTAATTTTGTAGAATCATCGGTTTTTGTAGAAATACAAGTAATTTAACTATGAAAATGAATAAGATAGAAATAACTTGTTTGAGGTTTTGAGTTTGTTGGAAATTTTGCTTATAATTTCTTATAACTCCAACTCTCAATCTAGTCTCCTTATCTCGTTGTGACTATCTGATCCTTGAATATGCCAACTTCCTGGGATGACTCCACATTTCTCTAGGAGGAAAAGGGTTAAGATCAATACTGGAGGACTACATCGGGAATGTTGTGTTCCATGTATTGATACTCCGAGTATGTTTATGCAAATGAAGAACAATGCAATAATAAAACATTGTAGAAATGAAAGCATAGAAAATAAATATTATGATAAACATGTTCTTGTAATTTATCTTTTTTATATTTATATTCTTGTAATTTATATTATTTTCCATATCTCTAAGTTACAACAGCTGTAACTTAAAGATATGATAAAGTTACAAAGGTATGATAAATGATAAAAAAAATATAACAGTAAGTTACAACTCTTGTAACTTAGAGATATGGAAAATAATATAAATTAAAAGAACATAAACATAAAAATGATAAAAATTATAATTGTAAGATAAAATAGAAAACATGATTGGAAGGTTGCATGGATGACTGGAAAAGTTGAATATTTGAATGATCCTTGCTTTTCATTAAATTTTAGAATCTCTTAAATTTATTTCATTTCTTTTTATTTAATTTAATAATGTATATAATATCATTATTAAATCAGGTTAGAATGTAATTATCACTCTAACCTATAGAATGTAATTATTACTCTAACACATAACATGGAGAGTTCATCATTGAGGCTACACTTTAAAGTAGTATCTGACCTTCTTTCCATGCATAAAACTACTATGTGAATTGTAATTTAACCTGCACTTTAAAGTAGTATATAATCTTAGTCTTATACATAAAGTCTTACACTACCCTAATTGTAATTTAATTTCAATAGATAATTGTTATTTTTAAATTAAATTATTTTAAACATACAAGCTACAAAACTAAACTAATTAAATGTTAAAAATAAATAATAAATAAATTTGTTTAACCAATTAGATTAATAAATGTAATTGTAATTTAACCTGCACTTTAAAGTAAAGTAGTATCTAGTGTTAGTTCCATATATAAATTTTATACTCTAATTAATTTAACTTCAATGGATATTTATTGTTTTTAAATTAAATTATTTTAAACATATAATCTATAAAATTAATTAAATGCTAAAAATAATTAATAATTTTTTTATTTAATGAACTAGATTAATAAATGTATGGTTTTTTCAATTCATTTTCACATTACATTAAATAATTAATAAATTTTTTATTTAATGAACTAGATTAATAAATGTATGGTTTTTTCAAAATCATAACTCTTCCAATTAGTTTAAAAAGTAAATAACATAAATTTTACACTAAAAATCACAAATGACAAAATACTAGAATTTCTATAGAAATTACAACATAACCAGAGATATGATAAATGATTATTTCATTTCAATGATGAAAAAAAATAGAAATTAATTGTGACTGATTGACAAAATTTTAAATATAAAATAACCTCTTTTTTTTTATAGAAATTATAATAATTGTAACTAAAATTTTTAGTAAATACAGAAATAAATAAAGATAACATGAAAGGGTTTAGAAAAATGGTAAATATTAGAAGATAGAAATTTTACAGAAATTACAAATCTTTCAACAATAATAGCATAAAAATGTAAGAAATTAAAACGACAATAAAAGGAGCTTAATAAAAATGGTAAATATTAATAAAACAATAAATGATGGAATAGAGTATTGCAAGAGTTTAATAAAAATGGTAAAATATTAAAAGACTAAAAGGAAAGTGATGATAAGAATAAATGAAACAATATAGTGTAGTAGGAATAATAAAAATAGTAAAATATTAAAGATAAAAATGGAAAATGATGACAGTAAGAGGAGATGATAATAAAAACATGTATCACAAGAAATTAAAAAATATATATAATAGAGTAAACAGAAAGCATAAGAAATAAATAAAAAAATTGTAATAACATTTATAAAAATAAAATATCATAGAAACATTCAAAAATGTAAAAAAAATAAAAAATCAATTACCATGATATAATAACACAAAATCAAATTGAAAAAAGAATATATATATATATATGTGTGTGTGAGAGAGACATGAGAATAATAAGATTTTTAAAAATTCAAAAAACAAAATATACATTGTTATGAATAAACAATTGTGTATTAAATACATAAAAACACAAATACAAATTAAATTGTAAAATTTATGTAGATTTTATATTAGATAAGAAGTCAATTTTTTCAAACTAAAGAAAAATAAATTGAAGAAAAATCTCAAAAACAAATTGTTTGAAAGAAATTCAGGATGATCAAAGAATCCCTTTATTCTTGACTTTTTGATAAGAGTGTGTTAAAAATAGCAAAAAAGATTATTAGGAAATATAAATCACAAGGAAATATAAAGACATTTAAAATGTAAATGAAAATAATTATAAAATGACAAAATTAGATGATTGAGTAATTATAATGATAGAGGGGTTTTAAAAAAAAAAAACAAAACAACATTTTTTTTATTTAGGAACATGGGTGAGTGGAGAGTTATTTATTTCAATGATTCCTATTTTTTATTAAAGTTTAGAATATACACTAAATTTCTTATAAGGTTGCAAATTTTTTTATTTTATTTAATAATGTATAGATCATTATATGCCAAACTTGTAAGAGGGATTTTCTTGTAATGAAAACATAATATACATTTTATTAGTAGCATCACAAAACTTAAGAAAGATTTGCTTGTGATGAGGACATAATATACATTTTATTCATTAACATCACTTTATCTAAATAAACCTAAGATGTTTGAAATTATTCAAATTTATTTTTACTCTGAATTAATTGAAATTATTAAAATTAATTTGTTTGTATGTTGTACAAAAATCTAAAAATAATATATTTTTGTTATTTATGTCATTAAGGGCTCATATTTTTGTTATTTGTGTCATTAAGGGCTTTTCTACCAAAGCTTACATTGTACTTTTGTATTGCAACCATTATTGCACTCATTACAAGTTTTTCCACAAGATTTCATATTTTTTCAGATAAATTTAAATGATAAAAAACATTATGTATTAAATTCAAATCTCCCATGAGTTTCCGTTTCCATTACCATTTCATGCAATTGTTGTATTAAGAAACATAATGTAGTAATTTGTTGTACTAAGAAACATAAATGAAAAAAATGGTTTGGATTAAAGTTGAAATATTTCATGAATATTTGTGACCATTTCATGCAGTTGTTGTATTAAGAATGTATTAAGAAATATAATGATGATTTTTTTAATGGTTTCAAGTTTAATAAATGACAAAAATTGATTTATAAAAATCAAAACTAATTTTCAAACATTTTAGGTTTAAAGAAAAAAATAAATATAGTCACTATTAGGATAAATGCTCATGATGTACATAGTGAACCTAAAAATGTCTAGGGACTAGCAAATTTATAGAATATGTGATATGGATGAGGTTAAGGATAAGAACCATTTCCTTTCAAACCACCCTAAAGATATAACTTTACCTAGTGTCATAACTTGACCACTCCTCAAGACCTCATGGCTTATGGAAACTCTAATGATCTTCTAAACAATAATTACCATGATTATTGCTCTTGGAGAGGATTATTAACATCATTAATATAATTAAAGAAAAGGGATGAAAGGGAATGCTTAAACATTTTTACACATATAACATGTTTTGCCAGAAACATGTGGATTGAGTAAGGAGGAGATTAACAAAGGAGAATTTTAAGAGAAGGAGATTTTGTTTCTTAGGAAATTTATGGTAGGAGAGTGTATATAATTAGGGAATGAAGGATACAAGAAGGATGAACTGGGAGAAATGAGAGGGAGAGTGTCTTCTTTTGCACCCCACTAGTACCATGTGGAAAGAAGAGTATCCAAGATTGTTGGGTGATAAAGCATTTATTTCTACTCTGAAAAGATTCACTCCAATATTCAAAACTATTATGGCCTTACCTCTTCATGGATATGTACATTTTTATACATATATGTAATGTGTGTAAATATGAACTATATTCATTGGATGAGTTATAGCGTTTTCTAAAACAAAACATTTAAACTATTAAATAAAATATCTACATTATTATTCATTGAGTATATCTACAATGTTACTTGTTTAGTTAAAAAGTACATAGAACATAGAATATCATAATGGTTTTACATGTGTAAGAAAATCCTTAATCAAATGTTAACTTATAAATATGATTTTAACTTAAACTTTTTAATAAATAAAATTTATCTTTTCAAAAAAAATGTAATTCCTTTAAACATTTAAAGGATTCAAAATTAAAATATATCTATATAAATTAATATACAAACAAAGATATCCACGTCCTTGAAGACAATGTAAAATTCAATATTCATATGTAAACATCGGTCGACTGGATTATTCTGCAAAATATCATTACTATCACAGAATGTCTCCAGCCCTGGTGTCTTTAAGGCGGCTCTTGAGAGGCTGCTTAACAATTTGTGAGGTGAAGCCACATCCGGATCTGGTTATGCTTCCGGAACAACTGTAGATTTATGGTACGGTCCAGTGCTGGAAAGATATATCTACTGACGACTGCATAAAATGCCTGTTTTCCACAATCAATAATATAGTCACATATTATATGCTGGAAGTCAAGGAGGTGAGGTCAAATTAAATAGTTAATTATGTGTGACCTCTGATGTCTGATAAGAGGGCACTTTAGACAGAGGTAAGTTGAGGTGACATGAATATTAATAAATAAATATTAATATGTATATAAATATACAAATAAAAATTACATGTTTATGGACATATCCGAAAATATCCGGCGTACAAAACACAGTAAATGTCTACGCAACACCAGTAAATTGCAACAATATACCCGCGATCAAGCTGTTCACTGTGTGGGTGTCCCGGTTCGATTGAGAGCGCGCACTTCATGGCCATGGTTCGCACTTCGCAGTGATAAATTGCAACAATATACCTTCTATATATCCCACGTTTACCAATGCTTATAAAAAAATTCTAAGATGCTTTAAACCGCACGTGCAACGTGGCGAAAGCAGAGCCGACGGATTTGGCCGTTGGACACGTGCTACGTGGCGAGAGCAGACCCGCAGGATCTGGCCCTTGGATGAGTGCAACGTGGCGAGAGAAGAGCCGCCGGATCTGGCCCTTGGATGCGTGCCACGTGATAAAAGCAGAGCCGTCGGATCTGGCCCTTGGATGTGTGCCACGTGGCGAGAGCTGAACTGCCGGATCTAGCCTTTGGATGCGTGGCACGTGGCGAGAGGTGAGCCGCCGGATTTGGGTGTTGGATGCGTGGCACGTGACGAGAGGTGAGCCGCCGGATCTGGGTGTTGGATGTGTGCCACGTGGAGAGAGGTGAGCCGCCGGATTTGGGTGTTGGATGCGCGCCACGTAGCGAGAGGTAAGCCGCCGGATCTATCCGTTGGATGCGTGGCACGTGGCGAGAGATGAACCGCCAGATCTGCCATTGGATGCGTGCCACGTGGCGAGCTCTAAGCCGCCGGATCTATTTATCGGATGCGTGCCACGTGGTGAGAGCGAGCCGTTGGATCTGGCTGTTGGATGCGTGGCATGTGGCAAGAGCTGAACCATCTGATATGGCCTTTGGATGTGTGCCACGTGGCGAGAACTGAGTTGCCGGTCTAGCCCTTGGATGCGTGTCACGTGGCGAGAACTGAGCCACCAGATATAACCATTGGATGTGTGTCACGTGACAAGATTTGGACTGCCGGATCTAACCGTTGGATGTGTGCCACGTGGCAACAATCGAACCGCTCTGTTAGCATACCGTACAACCCAAATGGTACGGATCTACACATTCTAGCGCAACACGATCCCAGCGTTGGATATCTGCCACATGGCAATTGCACAGCCGTACGATCCGACCTTACGCTGTGAAAGAATACCCTCGTTGCTGCTTACGGGATTCAACCTCCATATTGTATAAACTTCCACGGGCATAAACCTCCATGTAGTATGAGCACGGCCGAAGATGTCTCTTGAAGCCTGCCTCGGGTTGTCCCGTTTTCAGATTCAATTTTGCCCGTTTTCAGATTCAGATTCTGTTGCTGTTCTACAAGCGCAATAATGGTTCAGGCAACAAAGACCTCCTCCAGTCCAAGCCCTGGCGACGGCAATTCTTCAATTAACAAAGACCTCCTCCAGTCCAAGCCCTGGCCAGAAGAAGGTGGAGCAAACCGCTCAAGCGCTCGATCGAAAGATTGGATGCGATGCTGCTGGTTATATGGACCGACCGTCAGAGAAGAGTCAATTTTTTGAAGGATCCAACTTTTATGGCACCCCAACTGTTCGGGATCGTGGCCGAAGGAGATTCACGAAAATCCAAGTTCTAAATTTTGAAACTGGAGTGGATTGATTTTTCTCTGAGATTAGATTGGCTCAGCTCCATATTCTTTCTCTGGTCTAACAGACCATTGCTTATACAAATTAAATATTGCCCATATACATTAAATTCTTATTTATAAAGATTGAATGTCGTATGTGGATCTTTTAATACAATACTCATTCATCTGTGATATGCGGATACTGTTAGTAATGTATTCATAACCAGTACAGGCCGCTTGGTAATACAAAACATTTAATTACATATAATTATTGTTGCAAGAAATTGTATGGACGGAAGAACTTTGTCATCCTATTGGTCTGTGCGTATGGATCTATAGTTTTTAGAAGGCAAGTCAAATGTGTTTGACTTTGTATTATTTACACAATTGGTCAATCAATCTCTTTTTTAAAAACACTCATAGAAAATAAGTTAAATAATATCATTAAATGATCAAAAGAGACACAAGTTAGAGGGCACAGCATTTGTGTTTGACTTTGTATTATTTCTTTTCCTGCATAAAATTTGTAAATCAATCTTTCTTGTTTTTTTTTCTTTGAAATGGGTAGAAAATAAGTCTACTAATATTACTATATGACATGATTGAAAAATATAAAAGGTGAATTCTATTGAAAAACATTTTTTATTGAAATATGTATGTGAAAAAGATGTGAGTAGATGGAGAAACTTATCCTAGAACATATGCAATGTAAAATTTTTGAGGATAGTTTTTTTGTGCATTCATTGAATAACTATCATTGAATCATTATAAATTTGTATCCATTGAATAACTATCATCGAGTCACCATAAATTTGTAGTCTGGTTACACCCAACTCTTGTGCTACCTTCAAGACCATCTTTAGAGCTATCAATTCACAAAATTTATTGGTTTCCTAACCAATTCCATATTTAAAAGAAAGATAAGGATAAAATTCCACCCAAGCCTCCCTTAAAAGTGTTTCCCTATGATACACCATAAAATATCCCATGGAATGTTCTCATTTATTGACACTTCAGATTGAGAATGAGAGACATATTTTTCATGCACCTGTGGGTAGGCTTTTAAAATATTTATGGTCTAGACTACACATTTTAGGGGTAATGTCTCTTTGTGTTTAAACAATGTTAGATTTATAGCAAGCCATACACCCTAAGCTATGTTAAGGGGTAGTTCTATGATCTTAGAAGTCTCCTTTCTACTACACCAAGTTCCAGAGGCCTCTTCAAGATTGCCTCCTTCACAAATATTCCTTATCGCTATCATTCTTTCCACCTATTTCCACACCTCCTTGGAATATGGGCGTTCCATGATGATATGACGTATAGTTTCTTCTACAAGATAACATTGACAACACCATCCTGGCCCAACAAAATTCCCTTTCTAAAGAGCTTCCCACATGGGAGCCTTGTTGTGTAACTCAACCACATGCATCTCTTTCTTTTTTTTGGGCAACATTTTAATTTCCATATTATTTTCAACCTCCAGAGTTGATGGCCTTCTATTCCTTCTTGTACTAATGATTTGTAGCCTGTTTTGGGAGCATAAGCCCCCATATGATTCAATGACCAAATCAACTTGTCCTCTTCTTCTTTGGGTCTAACATTTTAGTCTTTCATGACATCAATGCACCTTTTCCATTCCTTTGCATAATCTACCCCCAAACCAAGCTCTTCCCATGATAGCCCTTGTTGGTACCAAGTTGTAGCCATTTCCTAGTTTGCAACCTATCGAAGATTATAATAACCTTTGTTCCTCAACTCTTGAATCATATATAAGGGAAGTGTGTGCATACATTTTCTCCCTACCTAAGGGTCAAGACCAATTTTCACTTTATCACCTTTCCCAATTTGTCAAATCCACTGATTTCCAACAAGATGGGATACATTAATAAATTCCTTCCATATTATTGAGGATTTATTTAGTTGTTTGACATAATTTATAACTCGATCCTCCATAGTATTAGAGGCTAAACACTTATTTCTTACTACCTAAACCCACAAACTTGTTCCTTGAATTAGCCTCCACACATTTTTTGCAACAAGTCTAGCCTTTGAGAAGAGAAAGGGATTTTTGAGCCCCCATTCTCCAATGGATTTTGGTAACACCAACAGTTTCCAAGAGTTTAGGACCAATCCTTTAAATTTTTGATCTCTAGACCAAATAAATTGGTAAAAAAGTTTCCTAATGGCTTCCAAAACTCCTTTCCAGACATAGGCAAGTGATATCTATTAGACTAGAATTTCTTCCAAAACCGCTTTTAACAATACCAAACATCCTCCCTTGGACAACCACATGTTGCACCAGGTGTTTAATTCTTCTCCACTTTATCTATCATCAACTACCAATCACATTTTTTATACTAATTTGGCTTCAAAATGAAACCCAAATACTTCATACCCTATTCTAGATTAGTCATCTTAAAAGGGAATAGCTGAGCAATGTGGTTATTTTCTTTCTTAAATATCCCCCATAAAGTCATCATGAATTTTTTCATATTAATTACCATTCCAATTGCTTTACAAAATAAATCCATGATACTCTTGAATATATAAATGACTCTTTTAGTGCCTTCACAAAAAATCAATGTATCATATACAAACAATAGATGTGTGATATCGCATGATACTCTTATTGGTACCCCTTTAATACTACCATTTCCTTCTACTTCTTTTAGTAGCCTGGTTAAGCCTCCATCAATTAAAATAAACAAAAGGGGGGATAGAGGGCACCCTTGTTTGAGACCCCTCCTTGATCTAAATAAAGTAGATGATGATGTTCCACTTATTAACACAACAAAAGATACTAATGAAATGATACTCATTATCCAAACAATGAATCAGATACAAAAACCCAAATGAATTCGAATTAGTGTATTGCAAATCCAACTTACCCTGTCATAATCTTAGATAGGTCCACTGTCATCACCATCGATATTTGGTTCCTAACTTTTATTGAATGAATGTATTCTTGAGCTATCCTAATTGCCTCATTTATTTGCCTTCCTTCTAAGAACCCAAAATGTTCTCCAAATTTGATTTGATAGAACACTTTTCAATCTTCTAGCAACTAGCTTTAATACAATTTTGTATATGCACTTGTATAAAGAGATGGGTATGAATTTCTCAAAGGTTGTAGGATTATATTCTTTAGGAATCATAGTTAGCAATGTTATATTAAAATCTCCCAACATTTTCCCTTCTTGTAGTCTCCACACCTTTTCTTAAATATTCGTCAATAAAATCATAACATCCTAAGAAAAATTCCAGAGGCAGACCATCACGTCCATACTTTTTGTCCTCCTTAAAACTCTACAATATCTGAGACAATTCTTCTTTCCCAACTTCATTTATCAAGGCCTGGTTATCTTCCTCATTGTCAAAGCTAGGGAAAGAGTTTGAAAACCTAATCGCCTCTACTATTGTAGTGATCTAGGTGGATATTGGTGGCCACCCACCTGTTCCAAATTCCAACTGGCTCATCTTGACAATTTTTAGTTCAACATGTTTCTCTGTAATGGGGACACTTCTTTGTAATTATGGGTTCTTCACTTCTGAGGCTATATTGAATCCATACACAACATCCAGGTGGATATTGGTGGCTGCCCATCTAGTCTAACTGGCCTATTTTGTAATTTTTCATCTTAGTACATCTTTATGTACATCCAAGGCCGTTTTGAGGCCCTAAACATCATTTTTTGGGTTTGCCACAATCAAACTGTTTACAAAGACAAGTTTGATGGAATAATGTGTATTTCTCGAAAACACCTTTCCAATAGGCTATCACATGCCTAAAACAAAGATTATATTCAAAATTTATGACCCCAAGAAGTTGATGTACTAACTTACCCCAATGAGGCCCACATGACTTTTGGTGTTTCATCTCCTAGGGTTAGGTTTTTGGATGTCTAGGGATTTGGAATTCATTTTTACTGTAAAAAATCCTTTAGAGCCTCATTGAATTGATATTCTTGTGAATGAGCGTAGCCGTCACATCTCTTCTCAGAGATAAAGCTGCCACCATTCTAGCGAGTCTTGCACTCTGTATTTTTACAGTCTCTGTACATTTCTTTCATTAATAGAAATCATGTATTGTTGTATTTATCTGTTTCTGACAATATTTATGTGTATTTCATTGTAATATCTTTGCTTTCATTTCATTCTGAAAATAATCCGGATCATGTAGCATGAGTGTATTATTTGAAAAGGGAAGATAAATGCTTAAATCCTCCAAATGTAATGTCTTTGAAGTTTGTTTCCCATGTACCATCTCTTTTATCAATTTTCCAATCATAATTTATATTCTTTATACAGTTTGCATACCTATGAAAAAAATTGCATTCTCATCACTACCCTGTAAACATAAGGCCATGCTCTTGAGTTTCCATTCCTTTTTTTTCTTTTTTCTTTTTTTGGAAGAATATGCCTCCTTTTATCTTCTACTATATTTACTTCATGTTTACAATCTTCACTCATATATCTAAAACATTCACTATTATAGAGTACCCCTCAAGCTTCCTCTACTTCTCTGAGAACCCTATTATCTCCCAACTTTTTATCCCTAGCCCAATTAAAAGCTACACTTTTATCTTCTTTTAAATTTTGGTGAAATTGAATGGTCATAGATTCTCTTAGCTACCATTATATGGTTTCCAAACAACTTTAATTTTCCCCACAAATTCCTCTTCCCTCAACCATTAAAGATTTAGTTTAAATGGACTAGCATGTTTCTCTATTAGATGTGTCACTTCTAACACCACAATAGTATGATCAGAATCCCCCTAGATGTGATCCATTGTTTAATATGAATTAATTCATCAAGAAAAGCTTCAAAGATTAAAAATCGATCAAACCTTTTAGCAATTCTAACTTCCCCAACTCTCTTGTTTGTTCAGGTATGAGACAATTTAGGTGTTTCAATATCCAAAAGACTAGTTTCTTCCAATTTCCTAATAAAATAACTATAGTTGGGCGCCAACCCTAAAATTATAATGCTCCTAAGGTGAAGTTCAAGTCTCCTCCTACCACAACCAATCATTTTGAAAAATATATCCCAGTAATCCACCATGTCCATGTATAAATACCATAAACATTTATCACTATGAAAAAGAAAAATGTGCATTTATTACTATTATTAAAATAATAATTATGTTATTTTTTTTACATGATAAATTGTTTTTTTATTAATTTTTGAAAAAAATTAAATATTGTTTATAAAAATTATTTTACTTATTTTATAATATTATTTATGAAATATTTCTTATTTAATTTAATGTATTATTTTATTTCATATTAAATAATTAATTTACATAATATTTTGTAATATAATTGCAGCTTATCATAGAGGCTCACACCACCAAGGTATTATTTTATTTCATATTAAATAATTAATTTACATAATATTTTGTAATATAATTGCAGCTTATCATAGAGGCTCACACCTCCAAGGTTGCATGACATTTTGGTGTTGGGAAGACAATTGCCAACTTACAAAGGTATGTGTACTGGCCCAAAATGCAAGAAGATGTAGCACATATATTTTAGGATGTATACTTTGTTGTATCAGAAAGCTGAGTAACATGAAGCAAGGTCTATACCATTCCTTACCTATACCCACTCAACCTTGGGAAAATATTTCCATGGATTTTGCAGCAGGTTTACCAACAACCATGAAGGGACATGACCAACTATTTGTAGTAGTTGACAAGTTCATCAAAATGTGCATTCTCACGCCTTGTAAAAAGACCAACAATGGGAAAGAATCAACAAACAAGTTATTTGTACATATACGGGTTCACTTTGGGATATCGAGGAACATCATCGCAAATGGGGATACCAGATTTCTCATTGCATTTTGGACTAGATTGTGGGAGAATATGGACACTAAGTTGAAGAGGTCTACAACATTCCATCCATAGATAGAAGGGAAAACACAAGTAGTCAAAAGGACTTTGGTGTAGCTTTTGAGGGGTTACAATCATAAGCATATGAAGACTTGGGATGGAAATCTGATCTATATATAACTCTCTTATAACATATTAATCCATACTTCTACTAGTAAGTCACCTTTTGAAAATTTCTTTGGGTATTTTCAACCTTGTTAACCTTTAGATTTTCACCCTTGAAAATCTTGAGGGTTAAGAGACAACATACACTATTTAGGTTGGCATTTAGATATTTTCTCAAAGTTGTAACACTTGTGTGAGATAGAGGTTGGTTCCCATCAGAGACAGGTACAAGATTGGTATATTGTTGTTTTTGTTTTAGAGATAGAGCTAACATAGTTTCATAGGATTTGAGAGAGATTTCCATATACAACATATGACCCTACTTTTTAGGAGACAATGATTGGAGACTCATTTGAAAGTATTGAGCATACATAGTTGGTCCTTGCATGATACTGAGCCCGATGGCATTTTTCCGGGGCGACATGCAAGTACTTTCTATTTTTAGTAGGTTGAACTCCATGCCTTAGATCAAGATTCTGAGTGTGCAATATCCATCCTTGAGACATTTTGAGTTGTTTGGACCTTTTTCGGGGTGACTTGTTAGTAGTTTCTATTTTTAGCAGGTGGAGCACTAGGGCTTGCATGTCGATTTTGATCGCATATTTGGAATCCAATCGAAAAATTGAATTCGATGAGTATGATATTATTGACATGCAAGGACATTCTATTTTTAGTAGTGTCTATTTTTAGACATATGACACATGGTGGTGTTCTCCTAGTCATCCTGGACATTTTTTACAGTTTCCTATTTTTTAGGAGCCACACACTATTTTTAGTAGTTTCTATTTATATCAGGGGTGGTTGGGTCTAAAAGTGACAAGTGACATGGTCAAATTCTGACATGTGGTGGTGCTTCAATGTGACATGTGGGATATACTTGGCATCATTTAATGAGGGGCACACTTTCCATTGTAAAATCATTAAAGTGAAGAGTTAATTAATTAAAAGGGGTGTATGGATGAGGTGGAAATATCATGGAGATGATTGCACCAATCAAGGATTAATTTTCTCACCTAAATCTCTCTAACTCATCATTAACTCACTTTCCATGCAAATTAATTTCATTAACTCCCTTTTATTTCCTCTTAAACACTAAATCCCTAAAATTTAGGGCGCATCCTCTCTCTTGAGCTAGCGCATGACTCCTAACATCAATTTTTGAATGAATACATGTGTTAGTTATATTTTTCCTTCCTCCATGCGCCTAAACCCTCCTTAAAACACCCAAGCACATTCCCTTTCATTATATTCTTCTTTATTCATGAATCCATCCCTTACTTCCTCTCTTACACTCACACATGTGGCACTTTTCTCTTGAGTACTCCCTATTCTCTTCATGCATGCACCACCTAGCCTTCTTATCTCCTATTCCCATGCACAAACACTCATTTTAACTCCCTCTCATACACCTCATGGTCTCATATTGGTCAAGTGTGCACCCCTACTACTATATATTGGAGGTATCTACATGGATTATTGGTTGGATATTTGCAGCAACATGATACACCTATTCTCTTTCTCTTCTCTTATTCTATCTAGTATAGCTACTCTCTCTTTGAGAAAGGATAGTCATTGTAATGGTTTTCGAATTGTCTATTTTGGCGCAATCAAGCCTTTGGAAAGCCTATAATAAAGAAGTGTTGTTTTTTTTACGAACTTTCAATCTTGTTGGTATCTTGTTCTTACTCTTTCAAATTGATTAGTATTTCTTACCATTTATTTTGATATCTCCCTATCTTTTAAGTGGTTTATTTTCTTTTTTCTTTCTTCTCTTTTATGCTAACACTATAAGGTCCCTCCAAGTAACTTTAAAACTATTTTTCCTGACTCTTTGGTGTTGTGTTTATATGTTGTCCAAAGCCTTTTTGCTACTATTTTTTTATTTCTTTTTGTAGAAAATCAATCAACAAATCAACAACCCGATACCTAGGGACTCCCCCTTGAGCTTGACATGCACCAACCTGAACAAAGAGGATGTTTTCTCATGACAATTTGAGGCATTCTCTCCTTGAATTATCCATTTTTCATTGTTGAAATTCATAATATATCAGCTCATATTGGAGGGTAAAAAAGTGTGTTAACACACCTTCACCCTAATATTTTGTATATGGAAAGTAAGGAGGAGTGAGGGAGGACCTCATAAGAGATGCATTAAAAGAAGAAAAAATTGTTGATAAGATCAGGAAGATCCATTTACAAGTACATGAGACATTGAAGAAGTCACAAGAAAAGTACAAGGCTAGACATGACCAACACAGAACATAGAGAACATTTAGTGAGACAGATTATGGTTACATTTGAATAATGAAAGGCTATAGTGACGTGGTAATAAGATCAAGGATATACATTATGGTCCTTTTGAGGTATTAGAAAAGGTGGGATATAATTCCTACAGACTCAGTCTACCCCCATACATGCACATTTACAGTAGTGAATGTGGAGAATCTCAAACTCTATAAGCCTTCTGGAGGAGGAGCAATTCTTACCTTCCATAGAGGACTTAGCACCATATTGTCAAGGAGAGTTAGTAGAGGACACAGTTTTGTAGAAGTGGTCTAGAACAATATTATTAGGGAAGCATGACCTATGGTAGATTGGGTTGAAAGGAAAATTTCCAGGAAAAGAAAAGTGGTACTCTTAGGAGAAGGTAGAGGAAAACATTTCTCACTTCATTCAATAAATATTTTGGGGACCAAAAGTCTCCCTAAATGGGGAGGCATAATTTTTATTGGATCATTGTATTATTTTTCATCTATATCGATGCTTTAAGATTGGAAAAAATTGTAGGAATAAGCTTGCAGGGTCATTTTAGTGGCAGGTCCCGGTTTTGAAAATTGGGGTTCAGAACTTCTTTGACGATGTTCTACACATTGAGACCTTTCCAATGGTGTATATCATGTGTCATTCATAGTTTGTATTCAAAAGTTATGCCCCCCACAAGTTGACCTATCGTGTTGACCACCATGATACGAGAGGATGCCACGTTAGCTCCATTGCTCATGCATAGGAGGTGAACATGATATTTGATGCATTTAGAAGGTTCAAAACCCTACCACAATTTAGGGTTTAGGAACCCAAAAACCTACCCCTATATGGCTATCATGCTATGTTAAATACCAATCCATTAGGAGTAGAAGGGGTTCCATTCTATGTTACTGTATTTAGTTCTATACTAGAGCAGAACAACTAGGAGTGGGAAATTAGAGAGCATAACAAAGGGGGTTAATGTTTTGTAGTAGTCTAACATGCCACAGGTCTTGAGTAACTCCATAGAGATATTCTTCTAATTTGTACTTGCATTATTTCCATACAAGATAAAAGAGAGTAGAGTAGCCTCACCTTATAGATGGTTTTTCTCCGATAAGGATTTCCCAGAGAAAAAAGTTGTGTCATTTTGTGGATGGTATGCGATTGTATTTTACTGTTCTCAATTTTCCACATTTTATATATTTCATGCATAAGCATAAAATCAATAGCTAAATATTCTGAACATTTAAAGGAATTTAACCTTCATAGGTAGATTTTGGTTTTATTTATTAGATCTATTGTGACAAACTATTCTAGTGGAATATTCGTGAGATCGGAAGA